>JAODLI010002258.1:0-10659 GCA_027575585.1 Percopsis omiscomaycus
GCGTTTTTTTCCAGAGCTGTATACACCATAGACAGATAGCAGTACGTTGTTTCAAAGTGAGCTCAGTACCTTGTAGCAGTCATTGGCAATGAGCTGCAGGAGGTTGAAGGACTCAGCTGAGGTCTCCATCCTCAGGTAAAGCTCCCAGGCCAGCCGAGCCTTCCTGTTCATGATATCTACGGGTGACACACAGTTTTAGATACAACAGCTGTTTGATGCAGCGCATTGACATGCGTCAACAATAGTCAGTTCAGATATGAGTCAACATACAACAGCGTGCGAGCCAGCTGAGGTAGATGAAGTCACTCTTGAGCTTGTCATTCTGAATGAGCAAGAAGGCCTGGAAAGTAGTGACAGAACACAAATAATCTTTAATATCGCAATAAGTTTATCTATTGAATTTCATTTAATCAGGCTAGCGTTTCATAGCTACTACACCAACTTATTTTGGGGGTCAAGGGTTAAAGTCTGAAATATTGACAACAGTACCTCCTCTGCCTCCCTGTAGTTCCCCACCGCCACTTTAGCTTGAGCATAGTTGAAGTTGAAGGTGTCGTCGTTGAAGAAGTAGCTCTGAAGGCAAGGAAGAATTTACATATTTTCTGTTGGAAATTCACTGAAACTAGGATACAGAGAGCTGTTGTAAGGGTTGCACGGATGTCACCTTGATAGAGTTGAGGTAGAGGAGCACATCCTTAAATTCGCGTAGCAAGAAGAAATATGACGCTAAGCACTGTCTACCAGGAATAGTGTCTGGTCAAAGCAGAAAAAATACTTGGTTAAGTGCAGTCTGAGGTACCTGCGTGAATACTATGATCATTTGTGTAAACATATCCAAATGATTAAGGGCGTAGACATTACTTACCACATTCACTGCCCGAGCCACCGACCAGTTGAAAAAGTTGCTGAGCTGTTTTCAGGTGTTCACTCTACAACACCGAGGAAAATGTTTTAAATTCAGCTTAGTCTGTGAAATATAGCTATTTTAATGTGTATATACTGTGTATACTGTATGTGTATTCATAGCTAGGATTCATAGCTTGCCCATCCTTTTGGAGACCATAAGTGAAATAAGGTTAAGAACCATTGGGCTAGTGGAAAAAGCTACATTTAATCAAAAAGAAAAGTCTCACCAAACCAGTCTCTTGTCCCAGCACTGCAGTGACCACCCCCTTCAAAATATACTCCTGAGATCGGCAAGAGGGAAAGATGCGTTTTACAATGGCCAAGAATGTAGTGACTTTAACACAAGAGGAGGGGAATCTGGAGCAGAAGGGAAAGGGGAAACAAAGGTGAAAGAGCTGGCTGCACCTGCACACACACACACTTACTGTATTCTGATACACAAGACTAACACTGCTCTGAACCTGAGAGAGTGAAAGAGAGATTGGAGGAGGTCAGGGAGAATGGAGGGGAATGGTAATAGTTAATACACAAATGTCAACACAACTAATGCACTATTTGCCAAAGAACGAAGAGATGAAGAATAAGGAAGAAGGAAAAAGAGAGATAAGATCAAATGCGAGACATGAACCTGTGGCGTGGAGAACTCCACGTCCTTAATCAGGGCATAAGACTCCTGGACCTCCTCTGGATAAGACGTGATCAGCAGACAATTAGTGCACAGTACTGCAGCAGTTCAGTTTTGTGTAGTAGACTATATAGATACAGTAAATGAAGATAAGTATGGAAGTTATTTTGACGCACAAAATCAAATAGATACTGTACTAACCTTGCCTGAGATGGTAGATAACAAGGTTCAGCCGAGCTTCTGGTATAACACCAATCAGGGCAGGAAGCACCTGCAATGCTCCCTCTCCACCTCGAAATACCACCTTGAAACCCGAAACAGAGACCCACAGCATCATCATCATCATCATCATCCCCTTCATTTAATTTAAACAAATGATAAAGGCAGAATATTTGAAAACCTCCTGGCCCTACCGGTCAACATATATGGGCTCCACATCTCTGTGGGAGACCAACTGAAACTATTACTAGTTAATTCCTAGTGTGAATGAACTAACACTGGATGATAAAGAAAACACAAAAAAGTAAAAGTGTCTCTAAAAATTACAAAAAATTACTATGTTGTTAACTATAAAATGTATCTACTATCTAAAGGCACACTTGTGCTACTTTAACCTGTGTGACGCAGTAGAGAACATTCTATAGCAGCGGCTTGTATGTCTCCAATGACCAATTTGAACCAAAACATGTTTTCTTTACTATGTTTCTATTGGTACCTTATTCACGTGTCTGCAATGTTTGTTGGATAATCTTACACTCTATTGTTTATCTTTGTCAGATAAACATCTATTTAATTATCTGAACCAGACACATAAAACTGTAGTACTGCCTACAGTACTGGTTCTGCAAGTGAATGCATTATTAATGCCTCTTACCAGGTTGTGTTGGATTAACTCCTTAGCGTATTCAAAGGAGGGCGAAGAGATATCTATTAAGTTCTTCAGCTCAGCCTAAGGCAGGCAGGGAAAAGGAAACAGCCAGGACAGAATAATGTAAGCAAGTTTTCCAGTAAGAATGGAATATATGAACGCACACTTGAAAAAGCAATAGAAGCTAACTAACTACTGAGTTTTTCCATCATATTCATTCATGAGTAATGGACTAAAACAGCTAGATAAAAGTAACATCAACTACATCTAATTTGTGAAAATATAATTATTGGGCCAAAGCAAAAATCGTTTAATTTCTTTATAGTAAAATGTCTATATAATTAAATAGCAAACCTGTTCTACAGCCAAGATACAAATCAACTAACAAAATAACTCTGCCGTATATTTTCATGCGAGGTCAGGTTTTGGTATTCAAATTTGTGGAAACTGACCTCAGCTGCTTTTCCTCTGAAGAGCCTGAAGAGATTACAGGCCTTCAGGTTGAGTGCAATGGCAGAATCTGGGATACTCTGCAAATAGACAGCCAGCACCTGCTGGGAGACCTCATAGTAGTCCATTTTGTAGTAACACAGAGCCACATATACATTCAGGGCCAGGTAGTTTCTAAAATACACACAGACATACACACACATACATTTTGCACACTAATACAGCCATTCTTGAATTTGTATCCCCATTATCCCTTGAAGAAGTTGTTTAGAGCATGCACAACACATTTGTTTTAGATACCACTGAGAATTATTAATGTGTGCGTGTGTCCTTTCATCTTACTCAGCTGCGTGTTTCTATTAACACCTTATGTGTTGGGGCAGGATCAGCTGAAAGGTCATGGGTTTGATTCCCGACATGGTCTAACTGTATGCATCCTTGAGCAAAATGCCTAATCCCTATCTGCTCCTTAATACTTTTTCACCGTAAGTCATTTTGGATAAAAACTAAAATACTTTAATGTAGTGTCCAACATAATGTAGCACACTGTAAGCATTGACACATACTCACCTGTTCTGCAGCAGAATGCGTTGGTAGATGTCCACAGCCTCCTGGTAATGGGAACGCATATAGTGGATTGAAGCCAGGCTCAGCTGGTCTTCAGTTATGTCCTCCAAATGCTGATGGAACCCCATCAGCTTCTTCTCGTCGTTAAACTAGTAATGCAGCAAAGGAGAGCAAGAACACATAAGTGGATATAGCAGGTTGTCCTCCTCAATGGATGTTCTTCAATAAATGTTTTATAGACTGTACAGGCCAACCTTGTGCGCGAGGTGAAACAGCAGTCGATTTTGCAGGTGACTTTTTGGGGCTGAAATGGACAATGGTGGTGAGAAAGAGGTTGTCTTCATTATCTGTTAAGCTTTTGCCCATAAAGTGGGTTTTTATGTACTGTATGTGGGTGGCTGTGATGTGCTAACAGTGCTGGTAAGGTACCCTTCAGTGCAGCCTCCTCAGCCTCCTTGTAGAGCCCCAGGAAAAAGAATGAACAGGCGAGATAGACACACACATCTGGACAGCATTCTGGTTTCTTTGTCATGGCTTTGTACTCCTATGGGGGCGGGGGGAGCATTGAGGCTAGGACATGAGTATCCAATTTATTTATGTATTTACAGATACTGTATTGTAAGCTTTTAGACACCGTTTCAAACCTCCATGGCTCTCTTGCAGTCCCCAAGATGGAAAGCACAGTAGCCCAGCCATAAGTCTGCCTCCAACAATCGCTCCCCTATATTATGTTGAAACTGGTCACCCAGACCGCCACAAACAAACATTTTACATTACCATAATACAAACTGCTTCATTGGAATAAAATGGCACAGAAGGTAGTCTATACGGCGACCGCAGGATGGCGTTACCTCCAACAGTGTTAATGCTCCCAGAAAGTCCCTTTTTGTCAGATAGTCTTCAAAGACGGGAGACTTTTTCCGTTTAGTGGTATTTATAGGGGTATTCCCACCGACCGCTGGTTTTACCCTAGACAGAATCTATTAAAAAGGAGGAAAACATACCAATTTGGCAAACAAGTTACCATTTGCTTTAAGGTGATGTGATGAGTAGCGAAAGATTGACGTTTGGCTGGATCTGCCAATTTTAGCCTTTCTTGGCGAACTTAAATTTAACTGCAATTAAGCCTACAAGATCGTAGTCATCTCGTACATATTTGCCATATACAGAGGTTCTACCAATAAATTGGTGAATCAACAGTTCATCGTATAGCTTACCATGTTGATACCTTCCAGTAGATTGCATAAATTAACCGATACAAGTAACGCACTACCACATTAATAGATTTTACTCTTTCCTCGTGCGAGTACATGCATTATGTAGGACAGAATGGGATTTCGGACACATCGATACTTTCTGTGGTGCTCCGGTTTCCATGCAACGGTCCCTCCAGGACGAGTTTGTAGCAGCAACAAACACTTTTAAGTAGTTCCCATGAGACCCCAAAGTTCCTTGGCTCTAATGAAACTAACATTTACTTTAGACTAAGACAAATCTAGATTGTGCAAATTACTAGGTAGCTTATTGAAATATGTTATAATGTACATACTAGGGTTTCTAACTGAGGAACTTTAAATATATAACAAAATTAGTCTTAACTTCTACACCTGGAGCATTTATCCAGAGACTTGTGATTTGTAAAAAAACCATTTTATATTCAATTAAAAATATAAATTACGCCCAGTTACCTGGTTTTCTAGCCTACTTCAAAGAAAACACAGTCATGTCAGTCTGTAAAAAAACAGTTTTATTTTGTCGCCAAGGCCAGTGCTTTAAGACCAGTCAGCAGTAGCGCCACCCCAGTCAGAAGCCTGAGCGGTGGGGGCAGCAGACCAATCCTCTGTGGCGGGCTGGGCGCTCCAGTCCTCTGCAAGAGAAAACCACAAGCCAAATAAAGACTTTGAACAATGAGCAACTAGTGGAAAGGGCTTTTATCCATGACCATGCAACCCACCTGAGAAGACTTCCCCCCCAGCTGGCTTGGCAGGAGCAGCAGCTGGAACAGAAAGGCGTTTTAGAGTTTGGGAAGCAACAAAACAGACACCAAATAAATGGCAATGTTTACATGCACGCTCATTGCAATAGTTTTGGCTTTTCCAGATTCTATGGAGTAAGGCCTACTTATGACATTTAACACTACACAGGATACCTTTAACAGCAGTATTATTGCCTTTGAAAGCCCTTTTTGGAGTGATACAAAGTAGAGCCCGACCGATACAAATATTTGGTTATTTAAAAATCCGATATATTGGCAGATATAATTTTTTAAAATCTAGAAACATGTAAAAGACTGGATTACATTAGTTATTCAAGAGTCCTCACTAAAATAATATGATAATGCAGTAAAAATAAAATATTTATTGTCACAACAATATATAATAATGTTCAGATAAATAAAGTGTATGAAAATACAAACAAAGTCCTTTAAACCAAAACAGAAATAGACTTGTAAGCTTCATAAATCTAACTGAAAAAAAACCCACCATGTGTTGCCAACAAGGACGTGGTAGAGTGCCCTACAAACTATGCCACGCCAACACTCACAGTTGACGGTTTTGTCGTTATCTATCCATCTATAAATTAATATTAAAAAAAAATATATAAATTTTTTTAAATATTAATTTACCTGCCAATAAAAATGCCGATGGCAAATGTTTGGAAAATGCCCAATATTGGCCCGCCGACAAATGGGTCTGGCTCTAATACAAAGGGAAGACTACTTTAATTCCGCTATGCAATGTTACCTGCAGGGAACTGCTGAATTGGTACAGATGGCACAGCCACGCCTTCAGACCAGTCAGCCACCTCAGGCTGGGTAAACTCAGCTGCCGGGGCGGTCCATTCTCCTTGAAACTCCTCCTTACCAACCGCCTTCTCAGCTGCTGCCTGCTCCTCCTTCTCAATCTGGAGAGAAAAGGCACCATTAGGTTAGCAAGAGTGACCAAGCCCACAGAAGACTCCAACAGCAACACAGTAGAGCAAAACCTCCAGCCATCATTACAATTGGGTAATTTAGCAGACACTTTTATCCAAAACGACTTACAATTACACGCTGCCATTACAGGGAGCAGGTAGGGGATAGGCATCTTGCTCAAGGATGCTTACAGGTAGGCCACATCTGGGGCCCGAACCCACGACCTTCCGGCAGGGAGTCGAACACCCAGACCACTAGACTATCGTGCGCCATCATTAGTGGTCTGCTACAGTACGTTCAGTCTGGGCTAGTGTTTTACCTCCTCTGGATCTCTGTAGAAGAAGAGATCAGGCATGACCTCCCAGGGGTGCTCCCTGGAGATGGTTCCCCTCATCCTCAACACCTCCCTGGCCAACATCCACCACATCAGACCCACGGAGTGGTGACCCTGAAGCACAACAGTTCATAGCTCAGTGACCTCATGTGCGCCTACTTGAGACAAGGCTGTTGATAATCTGATCACATTAAAGACAAACATAAGGCAGGTAATCCGCATTGCAGATCAACCCTTGCTAGTATTACTAAATATGCAGGCACAAAATGTAGAGGCGTTGTGTAGCAAGTCTTTCACCCACTTCCCCTACGCACGGAGAAGGGGAGAATCAAGGCCCTGCGTCCCTTTTGCACACATCCTACACCCAGCGCTGCACTGACAGGACAGTACCGGGCTCTAACAGTGTGCAGGTCACGTTAACTGTTACATTGACAGATAAGACACTTCGTTAGCCTTACAGCAACCGCGCCACACACAGGGCCTTGGAGGCCAGACTCACCTTGTTGTTGCAAGGGATGGCAATGTCCACGTATCTGAGTGGAGAGTCAGTGTTGCACAGGGCAATGGTGGGAATGCTGACGTAGGAGGCCTCAGTCAGGGGCTGGTGGTCAGCGCGGGGGTCGGTCACAATCAGGAGGCGGGGCTCTCTGAAAGCTGCCTGGATCTGATTGGTGAAGGTACCAGGGGTGAAGCGGCCGTGGAAGGTGGTGGCACCGGTGGAAGAGGCAAACTTCAGCACAGCCCTCTGGTGGGATGATAAAGATGACACAGCTGCACGACCAGGTTTGTTGTTTTGCACATTGTTAGTTTCAGTTTTGTCGCTTGTGGCACAGGTTGCTATCAAACCCCAGTCATTGGACGAGTCCTGCTGGTGTTAGCGAATACCTGGCCCGTTCATTCTCGCACACTTCCGACACCTTAACACCGACATCAGTGCAAGGCTTTAACAGTGTGCACATTTAAACAGACAGTCTAAATAAAGAAATGTGATAGCGTCGTCTTTGACTAAGCAATAAGACTGGATCACCCCCAAACCGCGTCTCCCTAAGCATTTTGTAGAACTGTAGGTGTACTGGGACTTAGCTTTCCCATTCAAGTGAATGGAAAAAGGGCGTCCAAAGTTGACTGGTACAGCATCTTGGCGATAGTCTAGTGACTGCAGAGTCTAGTGCGCACTACTAATCAACCATTGCATTCGTATTCATGGCTGGTGCTTTGTAAGGTGCATTGGAAGACTTGAACCTTCGTCATGCCCAAAATATAAAACGCCATTTTACCTGCCCAGTGTTCCTGGAAGATATGACGCAGACGTCAGCTGGGTTCTCAATGGCAACGATGGCCCGGGCTGCCAGGAGCAGCTTCTCCCAGGTCTTCCTCAGGTTGATGATGTACACACCTAGCGATTAAAGAGGTGGTGAGTATCAATTAGACACAGGGGTCTAATAGAGAGGTAAAGAGCATGCAAGTGTTTCATATTCGGACAGGACAGATGTTGGGGCCTCTGATAAATGCAGTTCCTCGAACCCGAGGGACAGTTTAGGAGTAAAATCTAATCTAATGCATTAAGGTACAGTAGATATTCAAATGGCCAAGGAGGATCGTGAAAGCGATATTTCCTACAAGAGTAGGAGCATGTTTGAACTTGTATAAGAATGAATGGCAATTCAGTGGTGCAAGATTTATAAAATAAAACCAAGTACCATAATACTTTCAGTGGCGCTGCAAATCCATCAGATGTGGAATCTGAATTTTATTTAATCAGAAAAATAGGGATTGGGAAATGGATAATCACCTGTAGCCTTAAATACTTTGTTAGAACGAGACCAGTGTTAAGCCACTCACCATCGCTTTTCCTCTTGTAGACGTAGTGCTCCATCTGGAAGTCCATGTTGGTGCATCCCAGGTGGGTCCCTGCAGCCAGGAACTTCAGCACATCCTCCTCCTTCATTTGAAGGGCATCCAGACCTCCGGACATCGTGACCGCTTTCCCTGCGTTACGAGTTAAGATGGGAGAGCTGCAGGGGGAGAAAAGGAGAGGAGTTTAGATATTTAAGTTTTCTCCGGATTTTAAACGATATATTAAATTGATACCAGATAATCAAACACGCGTCATGAGGCGTAGATGATCGTTAACGAAAAATTTGCAAAGTAAGTTCAGAGCACCGGTTAACCAAGTGTCTGTAACAGACGTTTAACGGCGCATAAACTCAATATCCGACATGTGCCGCGTGTCGCTACCTAAAGGCTAACCACGCTAGCATATATTTTAGACCGTGATTACGACTACAATGTTGTGAGGATGGGGCACATATTACTTTAAGTTAAACACGGTGGATTTCATGTTTTAATTATTTCTCTTCCAGTATGATTTAACGAGTTTTTAGATTAAAATAATAGTTTCAAACTCACCACGAAACAACGCCGTATGGAAATCTGTCCACACTGTGAAAAAGAGGACGATGGGAGGAAATGACGTACCTTTTATAGCAAAAAGCCCAGCCCGTGATTGGTTGTTTCTTTGTGAAGGCCATGACGTTTGTCCAGCCCTTCCTCTGGAGCAGCCCCTACCATGTGAGGAAGAGGCGATGGAGGAGGTCGCAGCTTCGGTGGTGATGACAGAACATGATTACGGTTCTGCTCCTAAACCAGGTATGTCAGTGTTTGCCAGTGTTCTGAAATGTTGGACTACCTCCTCATGATGACCTACCAGCTTCATCACAAGTACAAACGTTGCATTTTATATCCTACTTGATTAAACGTAAAGGTGAATATTGAGCTATAAAAAGCTATTTAATGTAGCTTTAGAGGTCCAAACTACTTCCAATATGCAAGTCACAAAATCTGGGTCAGATGTTTTAATTTTTTCTCTCATCTCATACACTGGTGCACTGGATGCTGCTGCTGCACACATACAGCAACTGGAAGACAAAATCAAAGAGCTGACAACAGAGCTGTCACAGCTGAAAGTGGGTGAAGTGCATTTTCACCGATTTTGTGTCTCAGACAAGGACATCCTTTTTTACACAAGATTCACGTCAAGATATGTTTTTTGTCACTTCTGGGAGGCTATTCAACCATCTGCCTCCATGGTGGTTTATTGGTCGAAAGCTCAGAAAAAGGGACAAACATTTGAACCCATTTCTCCCAGTCCAACGCGTAGGCTGCAACTGGTTGATGAGTTTTTTCTCTTCTGCTGCCGAGTTGCTGCAGGCCTGCAAGAGAAGGTGCTGGCTGACATGTTTCAGGTCAGTGTGTCCACTGTCTCCCGTGTTGTTATAACGTGGGCTAACTACCTTTACCTGCTCCTTGGCTCCCTTCCCATCTGGATGAGTAAACAGCAAGTCAAGAACACCATGCCAAGCAAATTTGTGCAGTACAGTCCAGATGTTCGGGTAATCCTCGACTGCACCGAGGTGTGATGCCAGAATCCATCATCCCTCACTCTCCAGTCTGAGGTTTTCTCATCGTACAAAAACACGACAACCTTAAAGGGATTAATTGGGATTGCCCCATGTAGTGTTGTGACTTTTGTGTCAAGTCTCTTCACCGGCTCCATCTCTGACCGAGAGCTGACTGAACGAAGTGGACTGCTCGACTTACTGGAGCCAGGAGATGGCTGCATGGCAGACAAGGGTTTCACCATCGAGAAGCTGCTAGCTGACCGTGGGGCAACGCTGATTATACCACCCTTCAAGATGATAGGTAGGCATGAAAGGAATGAACATTTCAAATTAAAACTGATAATCATTAAGGTGTGCAGACAAATGTTTAAAAAGTACTGAGGCACTCACTGAAATAATAGAAATTAACTTATTTAATCTCTAACCACAGCGCAGTTCACCAAAGAGGATGCTCTAAAAACACAAGCAATCGCCCGACTTCGAATCCTCATGGAAAGAGCAATACGCAGAGTCAAGGACAGTCAACCAGCTGTGGACCGTCTGCTGTGTGATGACCAACTTCCAGGGACCACTTGATTTAAAAGGCTACATCCC
>JAODLI010002259.1:0-10659 GCA_027575585.1 Percopsis omiscomaycus
AGAGAGAGAGAGAGAGAGAGAGAGAGAATCATTCCCATACCAGGAGTAGAAAAATCACTCCGAAGGAACTGCTCCGTTGAAATGTAAATGCATGTGTATGCGTGTGTGAAATGTATTGCCCAATACTGAAACATTTACATAGAAGGGGAGAGAGAGGGGGGGGGGACTTATGGAGAGTTTCATGGTGAAACAAGTGAAATACACTGTACGTAGTCCCATTTCAGCGAGGGAAATATGTCACAGTCTAGCTCAACTGGGAGACTTTGTACCTGGCGGCGGAAGAAAGCTGTTTTATTGGCAGTAGGAGCTGTAAACCGGGGCTGATGGGAGGTGCTTAGTTAGCTATTATGAACGCGACATGTAAAGATCACTTTAGCGATGTCCACATGGTGTCACCACAAGAGGACCAGTGTATGACAAACACACACACACAAACAGCCAAGCTCATCTTGTATATTGATAAAAGATCAGCTCAAATTGAAATGCAGATTATATTTTCAAATACCACACAAAAGAATCAGAGAATGTAGTGTGTGTGTTTGGGTTGAGTGTAGGCGCAGACGGAACGAGACACGAGCACGAAACAAAAACAAGGAAACGCTCGTGGTGAGGTGAAGTCACCCGGAGTCACCCGGACAGACACGTTAAGAGATAAAGAGATATTAAGAGATATTTTAAGATAAAATATATAGCTTATTCACTGTATTTACTGCAATGTATCAAATCTAGTGTTGCTGTTTCAACCTCCAGAAACCACCAAGACCATCGAATTTTGTAACCAAAAACAAACAATAAAGCACTTCACGATACAATATGTTTTTGTGATGCAATGGAAATCAATGGAGCCAACATGCTAAAAACTGAAAACGTCAGTATTGCGACAATTGAGACAATTCTTGGTGATTCAAGCCAAACAGCAATGCTGTCATACTTCACTACATAGAACACTGTACAATTCAAACTCCTATAATGCAACAATATTGTCTGTCATGTCAGCGTGTGAAGTTATTCTGACGTAAGGAAGCTACACAGTCAAGAGTTTTATTAAAGTCCCTGGTCTGTTAACATGCTACTGCATTTTTTACTTTCCCGGTTGCTACATTACTACAACCCCAAAGCTTTCAATGTTTAACTTACTAGTTACAACCTACTAGACAACCTGCCTGGGTATTAACATAATCTCGTTATTGCAGTTGCAACAATACAACAGTGGTAAATATCCAGCTCTGTGACCTGACCTTTGAATTTCCTGCATCCAGTGAAACACTACAGTTTTCTCCCAAAGCACATTTACTGTTAAGTAAAACCTTGCCTTTACTGCTGTCCTATAGGGAGGGCAAAGTCTAACTCAACTTTATCGAGCCTCTGCAGGCTTACAGTAACATTTGATGGTGATTTGGACTTTACCGCTGTCCTCTTGAGGGGGAGGGAGCTTTAATTCAACTTTATTGACAGCTCCAAGGGCTTCATCCTTAAACTTGGTCCTGCAGAACGCCCAGCTGGAGCAGCTACAGCCTCCGAGATAGTGGAAAAGACTCTATTGTCTACAGTAGCTTTGACTTTGAGCAGAGGGAGAGGTCTGAAGTGTTGCAGGGAACAGCGATAAAACATTTCCACAGCGCTCTTGTGGTGTTAAATCTGGACAAACTGCTCACTGGTGAAGAGTGGAGCCTTAAATTATTTATAGTGTATGAGTAATTGTTTGGGGAATATCGCAGTATTATGGCATAGACACAGGGTTGTGGGTGTGGTGCAGCTCTTATATCCAGTCAAAGTTGGATCCACACTTACACACGCAGAAAAAGTGAATACAAAGAGTCAACTGCCTGCAATTGTTTGTATAATAAATGTTTGTATCTTCTATTATAAAGAGAATGTAGCTAGTGCCAAAGCCCAATTCTCTCTAAGCCTTCGTAGTTCAGACCAGGTGTGTTTAGCTCGGCAATCAGGGCTTGTACATCAGGTCATAATTCAAGCACGTTTTGACACCCACAATGCCGTCTTTGTGCATTCAACAATTGCCTAACAGCTGCAAAATAGTGTACATGAAACCATATCCCATAATTTACAATCCTCCTGGGACAACAGACGATAGCGTTCAACTACTTTAGGATTTGTCAAATCAGTGCCTTTTCAATTCCAGTACGAGGGTGTGCCGGTACTAGCACAATAGAAAAAGGATGGATTCCACTGTTTTATCGATTGAAAGTCCTCGACCCGCGATGCCACCCCGACTCATTGTGTATTCTTCACACACAACTGCGCAGGAAAGGGTGCGTGACTGTAGGGGGCGTGGCAGAGAATGGTGTAGACACAAATCGGTGAGTATACCTTTAAGTGAGTAAATAGAATGTAGTTTGCGCTGCATTGCGTGTATACACCTGCACGCATGCTACAGTATATGAACGAATGCTTGTATGTGTGTGTGTGTGCGTCGAACCGTTTGTCGTTGTGTATTAGCGTGTATGCGCGTGTCAGTGAGTGTCTCTGTATGCGTGTGTGTTTGTAGTCGCTCATCTGATGTGACCTTTTCAGAGGGACTCGTTCTCCACTCTCCGCCTGCAACAGCGCTAACACAATTACACTAGGCTAATGAACAGAGCGCACTCATCGCGCACACACACACACACATGCCTCCGCTGTGCATACCAATCGGTGTGTAAAGGCTACATTTGCATCTTTAATATAAATGAAAGTCCTCATTAAATTGTAGATGGCAGAGCAGATGAGATGGAAGAGAGACTCATCTAAATCAGAGCGTTTAACCCCTCGTCTTCTTCTCCTGCACCCCTTTTTCTGTCAGTCTTTCCACCTCTCTCTCTCTCTCTCTCCTTCTCTTCAACCGGCTCTCGCAATTTAGATAAAAGTGCTATATTGGCAAGGGCAACATGTGTCAAATAGCTACATTAAAAACGTTTTCACAATTTAACAAATTTGGAAATGTGAAATGAAGTTAACAATGAGCCATACGCAAATGAATACATTAAAGTACATCAACACATCTTACAGATTAATAGTTTCTCAGTCTGTGTTTAAAGGTGACATTGTTTCTCCCGTTGTGACAGGCTGTCACATAAAATATTGCCAGGCTGCAACATAGCTCTGCTCTCGCCTCATAAAAAGAGCCGTTTGGCTGCGCCTGGAGGGGGAGGCTACGGGGGGGGGGCGTCCAATTTATTAAACATAACACATTTTTTATAGTTCTCACATTTAACAATAACACCTGATATCCCAGCCAATAAAATAAAATCGAGAAAAAGCCTCTCTTTCTTTTTCCCGTTTCCTGTTTCCCGGTCCATTTTCCTGTTTCATTTGTCACAAACATGTCAGTTTGCTTTTATTTCTGGTCAACTTGTACTGTTTGACGTAGACTTCAATTTAGGTTTAGGTGTTGTGCTTTTTTTCCTTTCCAAATCGGCTTGTCTTCATGTCGTCATTAGTACATTTTCTTTATTTCTTCCTGTCAAAATGTTGAAAAAGCCTGTCCATTAGAAGCCCACTGCTATTGTGTAGAGGTAACGCAAGGGCATAGATGATTAAAGCACAGCAGGATCTCTGTCCGTCATTAATAATAAAAAGAAGAAAAAAAAGTGGTTCTGCTGCGGATATGCTGCGTTCAAAACATCTTGGTACAAAAAACAACCTCAGACTTGTGAAAAACTAGTTTTAACTCGAATATCATTTCAGAAATGTCATACTTAATAAAAACTTTAATATAAACTACCTCATACTGTAGTTGTAATGAATGCAGCTATATCTTACAACCCACCTTGTGCAAACATGTGCTTGTTTGGATAGCATAACATTTCTAAATCTCTAAATTTGAAATGATCTCGCAACCTACCCCCACTACATAGCATTTGGCAACCCCCCTCTAGGGTCCCTACCCTCACGTTGACCTGCTCTGTACTTTTAATTGCTAAATGCACATAAATATGTAAATTATATCTGTTGGCTTACACATTCTTCTTCAATTCTCCCCTGTCCTTTCTATTCAAATATGCTGTAATGTCACTACTAATCAAATCTTGATCTATATATTGAGTCATGGGGCAGCGCAGGCCTGCAAGCAACTAGAGAATGGAAACAGTCTGTTGTCGGGTCTGCTTCTCATTATCGCGTCTAGGAACTGACGGCATTCCAGGACCGCAGCCTGTGGGGGAGAGTATAACTGTCGCACACGTGGTTCCGGTCATCGTCAGAACACTTTATCTGAGAGCATAAAAGAGGAACTGATGACAGGACATATTTTTTCCTTCATGATGTTTGTTCACCTTGAGCCCCCCCTTTCCTTTCTCAGAGAAAAGTATGAATCATATTCTGTGACTTTATATTATTAGTACAATCTTGATAGTACTCCCAAGTAATATTTCTACTCTACAACAGGAAACCCTGCACTACTACACACTGTATGGACTTTCCACTAACATACAGTCACAATACAACAGTTTCTATTCACTTTCTTTCTGCTTGTTTTTCACCATAACATCTCTGCTCACGCACGTGGAATGCCGGCCCACTGCTTGTTGCGTTGATGTAATACATATGCAAACGTTGCTCCTGCTAACCTTCAACTAATATTTCCCTTTAGTACGCCATTTGTAGTTTTTGGCAGCTTCTTTCCTACGTGGGAAGATCCATATGTAAACTATTCCACGTTGAAACGGATTTTCCTTTTGAGAGTTCAAAATCAGTGTTCTGACACGAATATGCGCTGTGTCCAAACAAAAGCTATAGCCAATGTCGTGACTTTTTTTTTCAGCCTCCCATTTGAAAATATTCATATGGAGAGTGGAGGTTTAAAACATTCCTGATGCCAGAGGTCAACCATTTCTGGAGTCATGTGGTGGTGAGCATGCTGTAAAATGATAATATTGTACCATCATAAATATCGAGCTCTGGTATCCTGCTGCTGAGAATAAAGATTCAGCCAAGCTTGTGAAGTCCAGATCCTACGACAATCATGGATCTGTCTATTTACTTTCAGGCATGTGGATAGGCCACTCCTGAGCTGTGACTCCTCCGGTTACTGTTGTTGTGTTGATTTTCCTTCAGGCATTTCGAGGGCCATCCCTATTCTGGGGTGAAGCAGGGCATGTGAGCAGAGCAGAGTCTGGCTGAGAGAGAGAGAGAGAGAGAGATGACCTGGTCTCAGTGGAGCTGCTCCAAGGCAGCAATTCAATACTGTAAACACACTGTATCTTCTACACTTAGGAGACTGTTTCTTGACCTGGGGTCACCACCCCTGAGAAAGATCTTAAGAGTATTATGAGTTGCCAAAATGTATAGTACGACTTGGCAAGGAGACTTTAAATAGGTTTCATTTACTAAGTAATGGGCAAATTGTCCCATTACTTCAAACAAGCATCCATTCCCAGCATGTAATTTCAGCAACAGATATGTAATGTTAAATATTCTTTGTGAAACACTAGGGATTCACTTGAGATTATTTGGTGGTGATATTAGCTACAGTATGCCAACAAATATGACCCATTATTTTGTTAAGTTAATCACCTAACTTAAGTTAATCACCTAATTCTTTCATTCTTGCTGTCATTTTTGTGTTTCGGCTGCACAGGATAACTTTATGCCCAACTTCCAACTTGCTTCCACCTAAATGAGGTTAGGAAATATACCAGAGCATTAGATATAATGATAAAGAGAATGTGTGTGTGTGTGTGTGTGTGTGTGTGTGTGTGTGTGTGTGTGTGTGTGTGTGTGTGTTGTTGAATGGAATCACAGTTTAGAATGTTCGTGCATAGATCTATCTTTTTAAGAGGAATGATGCACTCAAACTCATTTGTAGACACAAACACACTAATTCTGCACCAAGGGTAACCTCAGGACTGTGTACTGTAGATTCTAGCATCAATGTATCCGTGGTAGAGTATATGTAGTCATGGTCATTATCGGCCCTATTCCTTAACAGACAGCATTGTAAGTAGTGACCAACATACAAGAAAAGACACATCACCCTGAAAAATTGTACAGTTCTTTCCGAATTGAAGCAGGGGATTGTGGGAAAAGTGTAAAAATGCACCGTTTGATTCACAGCTGTGGTAAATTGTGAAATGAAAAGGAAAATTGACCTTGTTTCATTAAATAAGCACATGACAATAAAGAACATACATCATCAGTGGTAAATTGTTTTTTTCAAGTGTTAATTGTGTTAACAGGTTTGAGAGTGATTTCCAATGCCTGGCTGACTTGACCCGAATTATCCTCTTGATCAACAAACATAAAATAAATATTACCTGGGTATCCAGCTACTTCGGACTATCAATGTCAAAGTAGCTTTCCATTGAGTAAAATAGCCTAGGTAATTATTACTGCAAACACAGTTATGACGGTTAATCTCAAACAAATAGCAAATACCAGGAACATCTGTCACCGGTCGGTTAAATGAGCTATGTGGCCATTTTATAACGCAACATACAGTAACAGAGTGTAAAGAGACAAAGAGATTTAGAGAGGAGGTGAAAGGATAGACTGTTCACATAATGCATACAAATGATGTGCCTCAGTGTGTGTGTGTGTGAGAGATTGTGAAATCGGTTCCATTTACTGTGATAAAAATCTGGTAATCTGGCTGTACTAGCCCCTCTCTGTAGCAGGCCTATTCATTTCCCTAAAGGACCTCTAGAGTGGGTTACCGTTAAGCCCACACACACACACAAGAGTGACACACTCATCACAACTGAGCGGTAATCCCTCACATTGCGTCATACTCACTATATAGCTGCCTGCCAATAGCCGAACACTTCTCATAAACATAAACATCAGTGGCCATCAAGCCATCACTCAGCCATCCAATCAGCAGTTCCCTGGGAACAAAGGACCGAGCTGTTGATTGGTGGCTACAATCTGGGCGGGAATGGGGCAAAAATTCGCTCTGTGTGGCGGATAGCAGTGTAAACCAAAACATCCCTGAAAACACAGCGCCTCAACGAATAAACACACAGCGCAGAGAGAGAGACGAATGGGTTGCACGTCCCTGTGTGTGTGCATGCGTGCCCGCGTTAATGTGTGCATGTGAAAAAGAGCAACCTAGGTCACAAACATTTATGTATGTGTCTTGGTGTGTATAATTGAGTGTGTGTGTGTGTGTGTGTGTGTGTGTGTGTGTGTGTGTGTGTGCGTGTGTGCACTGCACAAAAGAACTCCACAGCCTGGCTTTCTGGCCCTGAAGCCCCGCTTTCCAGCCTGTGAAATGTGGAAAAAATGTGCTGTGATTCCAAGCGTGAAGCAAGGGGCCAGAAACACGAACCGGGCAAAACAAAGAAACATTTCTCCATTAGCCATGTTCAGCCACTTCACCCAGGGCCAGCACCTAGCCTGCTTAGCGTTCCAAATGATTAGCCAACTAGCAAATAATGTCAGGATATCAATAAAACATCTCCATTAGGTAAAGCTAAACACACTCCCAGTTTTTCATGTTAGTTCATACCTTAAATCTTCTTTACAGAGTGTTTTAAAGATATACAGGCTCACTGTTTATGTTGGAAATGCATAAATTGAGAAGTGTGCCTTTATTCCATTCGTGGGCAACAACAAAATAATGGTATGGTCTCATAAACCCTGGTGAAGCAATAGTAGGAATATGAATAAACGCATGCAATCTGATTATGCGTTCTCGCAGCTACAACAGTGTACAGTGCAATGGCGTGAAGTGTGGATCTAATCAGAGAGGGAGGAATGTGACCTTTCACCCCTGCCTGTGACCTGCCGCGTCTCCGTGACAGCCTTATCTGATTGGTCAGTCTGGCCCAGTAATCGTTTCCAGAACTAGATTGAGCGAGGGGGGGGGGGTGTACTGCCGGCAGAAGAAGGGTAAGTTGGAAAGCAGTTGAAGAGGAGGAGTTCAGAGGGAGGGTCATTAAGCGATGTTTGCTCTGTTTTGCAAAAGCCTGAGACTCGACCGGCTGCCTTGGAGTGAAGATGTACTGTCACAGGCCAGGCTTCTCTATGCTGTATTCAAATTAGATTGAACTTTAGTACAAATCCTTGGCTATATAGCTTCTTTACCGCCACACACGTCACCAAACGTTCAGTATGAAATATTCTCTGTGGTCGCTGTATTTAATCAAGTCATTTTATCGCCTTTTTTTTTTCCCCAACCACGTTCCATTGTTACTCAAACATAAACTTGTAACTCATCTACAATGTTTAAAGCATTTGCTGATAAATAGGAATTCACAGGATCCCTCAGTAGAATTTATCTTCCTAGTTGTGAGTTGAGATACAATGGAACCCAATGGGGGTTGAATAAAGACGAATGCCACAGTGTTTCTGATTGTGATCAGTTAACACATAACCCATAATAACATGGGTTCATGAAGAGAAAGCTATAAGACGAACCCAGTCACACACACAAGACCTAAAGGCAAGGTCCTCAGTCAGAGCTTTTAAACACCAAAAATCAATAAATAACAATACAATGATGATGGCTGTAACAAAATAATGCTTCGTCATGGCTCTATGTCAATGGGTCAATTAGTTTAAAGGTAATTTAGGTTAAAACAATCACCACACAGTAAAGAACGAAAAAATACAATTCCACAACACCTTTGAGACAACTTTGGAAACTGAGGTACTAAGCCTTCATTTTCGAATACTCTATTTCCTTGTTATTTTGCATATAGCGGGGTTTTGTTTCAGATCAGTGTTAAGACATTTGTTTTAAGACATCACATAACATACTAAACAATTTGACAATAACATACCATTGTAGAGTGCTTTAGTTTAGCTGGGCATGTGCCCTATTCTGGCAGTCTTTAACAGCTCAAAAAGCCAATATATCATTCCACAGAAGCACTACAATACTTGTTATGTACATCTACAACCATCTCTTGCAAATGGTTCTTTATCATATTCTCACTCACTAACCATATTTTGATTTCCAAGTAAATAGGAAAAGTTTTCAAGAACTAATCAGTATTGGCCAAAACGTTACTGCTCTTACTTCAGTAATTGTTTTGAGAAATGCATTACCATCGCAATTATTCGCATAATTTCACTTTTTCCCCTCAAGTGAGCATAGAATCTTTGTGGGGATATTGAGAAAATTTGATCAAAAAACTATCTTTTTCCATTCTAATTTGTTGCCGCCTAATTTGCGTAAAAACGCTTTGATTGAAACTGAGTTAATGCCTCTCCCTGTTGTCATCACACACACTCTGTAGCAGCATGCAGATAAAAATAAATGCATCTCTGAGCTGCCTATGCCAATGTAGCTATACTGTAGCTCTAACACATACATGAAAAATACCCCACCCAGCCAAAAGTGACCATGTTAAAATGCTAGCTCATGTTACACGAGTGCATGGATCAGCCAGTGCTTGGTGAAAGAGAAAAATGTCAATCTTTCATGCCATTTAACTCTGCTGAATCCCTTTAGAGCAGGGCAGAGCAGGCTACATTTTACGGTCAATTCACACTCACTCACACTCATCTGTTTCCCTCAATGGGCGCTTTATTGCCATGACTTAGCACATTAAATTAGATTTTCAGATATTTTTGTGCACATCTAATGCTGTAATGCTGCAGCTCAACTGGGTGTCACTATGCAGCTGAAGGACTCTTTTTTTGTTGTTGTCCTTTCTAGTGCTAAACCGGTTAGCTAGGAGTTATCACATTAGCTAGCAACTAAGAGTTTAACCTAAAACTCGACTTCTACTTTTAGAGGGGTTGTAAAATAAATTGTTTGATTATCTGTAATCTAGTATGTGCATACAATTTACTAACTCTTTTTGGGGGTCACAGTTTGAGATCCATTGGTCTGCTCTATCAAACGGACAATTGAAGGAATGCCTTGAGAGAAAAGATTATCAGACTTGCTTAAGATCACAAACAGATGATCGTGTTGAGCAGGGTTTGGGGGCGAGGCTGGTATCATTGTAAAAGCTTTGGATGCAAGTCAATGGGAGGAGGGTGATCAATGAATCTATATCTGAACACTCAGTTTAACTTGTGGGCAATGTTCATAAAGAGAGTGGTTTCCTCTCTCTCTATCTTTCCCATACACACACACACACACACACACAGTGTAGTGTGTAGATATAGTGAGTGCCTCTATTCCTCTCATTAGGGAGAAAGATACTGCCTGTAGCAAAAGCTTCCTTTAGTCAGTCTCTGTTGAGATCTCTAATGTCAACAGTACCTAGTGAGAGAGAGAGAGAGAATAATGTGCATTTCCACTGCAGAGTACAGAAGAAAAGGGACACAGATAAAGGAACTGTAATAGAGGCAGACAGTAGGGAGGGCATAGATATAAAGAATAATAGAAGACCCCATTAGGCAGAAGTTATTGAGTAAATTCATCTCACTAGACACTCATGGGCTTGTTTCAACGCCAGAACCAGCAAACTCAACACTTTCGCTCGACAATTTCAGTTAACTTGCACAAAAAAAAACAGAAACGTCTGCTTAAAGCTAAATTGCCCATGTTCATTTTCTCATAGTGTTTCTATGCATCATCGCCCTAAAGACTGTGATACACAGGGCAATTCCCTCGCCCAGAGGAGTCGCCGGAGTGCTTTTGCTTGCTTCATAGGAACACAGCGTTATCGAATATAAATATATTTATAATATTATATATATATATATATATATATATATATTTTTTTTTTAAGCCTGTGGTTCCCTTTCTTGTGCCCCTTT
>JAODLI010002260.1:0-10658 GCA_027575585.1 Percopsis omiscomaycus
GGGGGGGGGGGGGGGGGGGGGGGGGGGGGGGGGGGGGGGGGGGGCGGGCGTGGGGGGGGGGGGGTGGGGTGGTGGGGGGTGGGGTGTGGTGAACAGTTGCGCCTCAGCTAGTGACACTCAGCTCCGGCTGTCAGGGAGGCAGGCGGGCTTTGAACACTTCACATGACGCACCAAAGCCTAGGCGGTTAGCTTGTGAAGCCAGGCCTCCCCTGTCATTTCCTCCCAAACATAAACACCGTCCGCATCCACGAGGAAACGCCAGCAGCGACGGCTGGAGGCGCGTCAACGTGGTGTGGAGGGCAGAAGTTATTGCTACGCCAATTAAGACGCCAATTAAGACTTGAGACGCCATGCCCAAGGTTAGACAAGGTCGGCAAGGTCTGTAATTAACAGATTAACAAGGTAACCGAGGCCTATTTTTCACAAAAATTGTTACAGTCCATTGTAGACCTTCAGACACTCCACAAATGTAATATAATACGCGTGAGATGGCCCCTTTAAGAGTTTCACTGCACATGGCACTAGAACCCATTTGGGCATAAAACGATGGTCATTCTAAGACAATAACATTTTGAAAATGACTGTTACATGGCCTTGAAAAGGCCGAGGATGAATGAAGATTTATGTTAGCCAGTCATTTTCCCTGTCATGTTTACAAATTGTGGACGTTTTGGATTGTACTACAATCCTTCAAGTCCTTAAAACACTGCATGTGTTGTTATAGCGATAGTGGCTCCCTTAGGCAGAGTGTGCGCCACACACACTGAACCGTGTTGTGATAAACCCCAATAAATTACAGTAGTCTCTGTAAGGAAACAAGTCGTTCCTAATCACAATTGTTTATACACATTTGAACAAAGCCTTCACAATTAAGGGGATTTTTTGTCTCAGTTTTTCTTTCACGACTCCCTCCAGCACAAGTCTATCCAGGGTGTTGGTTCGAGGTGTGGTTTATCCCTGTGGCTGCTTGGTTTCAGTGCAAACCTCAGGACAATATTCGCTCAGTATTGAAAATAGCCGACCAGTTATCCCCCTCTGGCCAGAGATGGCGCAAGAATGTGTGGTTTAGTGATAAATGCTTAAGCCAACCGCCACTTGCTTAGTTCTCCCCTTCTCCTTTGGGATAACCACACCATGATTTTTGGTTTAACTGTTTTTTTCAGAATGCAGTTTTATGAAGCTACTTAGAATATGGACACAATTGAAATGAACGGCAACGGGGAATTAAACTGAAACAGAGTTTATTCACACTTTGTACACTCTGTGCTCAACGTGACATAAAAAAAAGAAAAAAGAATCCTCTCTAGTGGCTCCATCAATTCCCCGACTACATAGCTTCACAAGGCAGACCTGTTGCCACGGTACGAGTCAAAGCGGGCATCCAGCCCGGACTAGATATCTAGCGTAAGCACTTAGTAAAACGTGGTTTATTCATACCCTTCCCCCAGGATGAATTGCTTGAAGACTCAGTAGTACATTACAAAAAAAACAACAACAACGGATAGTCATGTCCAAGTGTGCATTAAGCCTACTCACACTGCAAGAAATGTCCAAGTCACTTACAGAAAAAAACTTGTATTCAGAAATGTGATTTTGCAGGAAGTGAATATACCTTTTTTTAGTTCCTTTTCACACATCACATAATTTCTTTTAACAACAGTAATGATCATAACTCAACTCAGGGGTGAGCCAAATATATAAAATGTAAAAGATAAAATGGATATTATTTGCAGTGTGTTTAAACCATAAACGTTTTGGCAGTTTGATTGACAGCACTCTATTGTCCGCTGGATCGATTGTCTGATTTCCCCATCTGATGTTTCCCACGCTAACAGCGGCTGTGAATGCACATCCAGTCTGTGAACCATGAGAAGGGTTGGGTTAGGGGGTGTTGTCTCGACAAGAGGAAGACAGCAAAACACAAAGAGCTCCAGAATACATACAGTTTCAAATGTATCCATAGCTACTCTGGGGGTTAAAAAACGAGCCTATAAGCTTACAACAGATAGACCACTGACACCTGAGAACTACAGCAAAAATAGAATTTGGCTTGAGGAAAAAACAAAAAAAACAATGCTCCACTGGATTATGAAAGGAAACAATAATGTTAGTGAACTCAACTTGACATTTTGTCTTTTTCTTTAAAAAACAAAAAAAACAAAAATAATTTGATCGACCAGGGAACTTTCTAATCGGACACTTATTCAGCCTGCTTAAGATGAAATGTACGCCTGAATCACAACCGTTCAGTTTCCACGTTGCCCCATACTTGCAAAGATGGACAAACTTTGCCATGACATTTCGTAAACATTTAAAAAATAAAATATAACTCATGCAATTTTTCTTAAATCAAGCGCAAAAACACGTCCAGGAACAATATTTGCAGCTTTAAACTCAGTCATTAGCATAGCATACACCATCCAACACACTACATCTCATTTTAAGCTTATGTTTTGGCTTGGGCTGATCTATATTTATGTTACTTTTCTCGTTTGTTTTAAAAATCCCAAAGTGTAAACAGCAACATCGTGTTAGTGGATGTGCAGGACAGTCAAACTGGTTTGTATTCTTCACGACGGGCATTTACATACATGCAACAGTCAAGGCAGATGTGTGTTGACAGTTGCATGTATTTTGTTTCCCTTTATTCCATGTAGGAGAATGTGAAAGTCCCTCCTAGCAGCTTGCTGTGACCCCTGGCGACCTTGAAGCTACAGTTTCCATAGAACGAACGTTGTCGCCAAGTCTTCTCAAATATAGTCCTAGCTTAGCGTGGTTGTAAAATGTAAACGCGGTCACGTCTTGTGAAGGAACGCAGAAAGACACCGGCTCAGATTCCAGGAGTTGGTGAAGGGGACGTCGTTCGATACGTCTCTCTGGACGACAGAAGGGAGGCTTTTCATTGTCCAGGAGGGGTTTCAGGAGGGCTTGTGTCGTGGCTTTTCATCTGGTTCAGTGGGACCGGGAACATGGGTCTTCAAATAAGACCAAACAGGAAGTCAGGGACAACAAATGACACACACTGCGCATTAAACACTGATTTCAGTTAGGACTCAGTCAACATATACTGTATAACGTTAAAAGGTCAAGAGACAAAACGGTTACATCTACCTAATTACATCTAGGTCACAGAAATTCCATTGTGGCTTTTGAGTCTTGTCTGACTTGATACCGACTCCACTGGATAAAAGTGTCAGCTTTTACAATATGAAAATGTTAATAAATTAGAAAACTTACTATCCAGTGTTTCATTTCCTGTTTTCGGCACTGGGAAGAGAAATATAGGGAGAAATGTGAATTAAAAAGATTAAGGCACATTTAGGAACATGTATAACAAAATTTCCCACAATACACACAACATATAACTGGAATCAGTTGCGTTAGAATGCTCTATGAGGGAACATTGACTAATTAGCTAGCTACTACGCGTCACTAACACTGTTACAGTAGGTAAACATAAAATTAACTGTAAAACTGGTTCTATTCCAAGTGAATATTGACGTGGTGATACTGGTGTACATGCACAATGTAATAATCACTATATAGTCTAAAGTGATTATGTACAAAAACTTGTTTAGCTAGCAACTAACTTCAGTGTTAACATTTAGCAAAGTACAAGTTAGTGGCAACAGGAACACGCTGTGAACACAACACCGAGACGCTCACGGTCGGTTAGCGACCGCAGTTCTCACCGTAACGGTATTTCTGCAAGCAGATAAGCACTAAAACAAGCTGGAGAGAGAGGGTCAGAAAGAGGAAGAGGAATGGTGGAAAGGTAACAGAAGAAAAACACAGATGCAAAATAGGGCAAAAACAAACAAACCAAAACAACATTGAGCAAGTAAGCGGCAGACAAAGAGAAAACGTTGAGGAGAGAGAGACAGGGAGTGGGGCTGTTCAGGCAAACAGAGAGAAGAGAGAAGAGAGACGGCAGCTGTGCCAAGGACAGAATCCCGTAAGAAGGCAACGGGTCTAAGCAGGACGAGCCGGGGCCGGTCGCCGGGGCTCCGGCGGGCGGTGTGGTGGGGTGGCAGTACCTGTGGGGAGCCCGGGACAGAGGCTGGGGCTCTCCGTCACCAGTCGATGTGCCTGGGGGGTGCTGAGGCGCGCGGGAACCTATTCATAGTGTCATAGGCAGGGAGGCTAGCGGCACGGGGACACACACACACACACACAGGGCACAGTATGAACAGCCAGGCACAGCTGACTCAACCACCACCCGCTGGGTTAGGATCGCTAGCCGCTAGCTGGGCGTTTGAACAGGCAGAGAGCAGAACCTTTTCACCAGCATCCATTTGTGTGCCATTGATTTGTATGCGCCGGTGATGGTTTTAGTCACGGTTTACGAATTCCTGTTTTGAGCGCTGAACAGCACTGAACACTGAATACATGAAATAATGTAAAGAATTGGAATGTTTTTCCACAATGGCGGCCAGCTACTGAGTGTGGTTATAGGATTAGAGCACGGCCACACAAGGGACTAAAGATGGGTAACTGATGATAGAACGTAGGGGTGACCCCGAATAGTCGACTATTCGACGATTCGGCCTAGAGATATGATATATGGCCTATTTCGGTATAAATCTTAGCCTATTAATGTTAATATAAATGTGAAAATAACTCATGTGCTTTTTTTCTCCTTGGTGTGTGTGGATAAATCACCACGGTAGAGAGATTAAATGGGCCGAACCAATCATAACAAACCACTGATGTCATGCGCCAAAAGCGGACTATGGAGTATTCTGCAGGAGCCGGTAAAGGTTTTTGTAAAAGGCCACAAAGTCTACAGAATTAAGACATTTACGGGAAGGTATCGCTGCAAACCTCGGATACGAATATATCAAGTTAACATTTAACCATTTTAATAATGTTAACGAGATTGCGTTAGCAATACAAGGCATGCTACTAGCCCACATAGCGATCTCCATTTATTGTTTTTATGTTTTTAATCATTGCTAAATCAGTCAGCCGGCGACAGAAGACTCCGCCTTGTGTAGCCGCAGTTAAGCCAGAGTTTTATTCATTTATTCTGGCACGCCGTGGCATGTTATGATTGCCGTTTCCGATCTTCGTCCAATGAGCAAAAAAAAAAAACATGATTCGACGATGAGTCGACTAATGAGCAAGACTTGACCAATCAAATTCGACTATGTCAATTCTTAGTCAGGGACACCCCTCGATAGAAGATTCTGTTCTCTGCCTGTAGATGTAGATGTGGTTACAGTGCTTGAGCAGCCCCCCTCCCAACACATGCAGTTAACCACGCCGGTAGAGCGGTGTTAGATAGGCCGGCCCTGCCAGCCTAGCGGCACACCACGCTTGCCTCTCTCGGAACACAATGACCAGGTGGACATTGGGGGGCGTTTGGCTGACTCTAGAGGGGAGGGAACAGTGCAGATAGAGCATGCCGTCAGGTTAGTCGTGCGGAAGCCCCCCCCCCCCCCCCCATAAAACACCACACCCCCACCCCGTCAGGGGAACACCCGTACGGGCGACATGCTTAGATAGAGAAGTGGTCAGGCTGTGCTTCAATAAGCAGTACGTTACAGCTCGTTTTACGAAGACGCAACACTGTGTTGGCCTCACAGGAGCGACCAGTACTTTGGTGTGCATGGTTGTGTGCAGTATAGTGTGTGTGCGTGCGTGCGTGTGCGTGCGTGCGCGCGCAGGGCATGCTATATATGACGTTTAACCCACTATGTCTCCACGCTGTTAGGCATGCCTTCACTTCCTTGCCAGCACATGCATGCAACACAATACATTCTGTATTTACCTTGTCAGTATAGGATTTGGAAAACCTTGTAAGGCTCATTATGATAACCATTATTACCAATTTCCATACTGAAAACAAAATACTGTATAAAAATGAACAATGTAAAAGTGGAAGGCATGGCATGCTGATCAAACAAAAAATTACAAAAGCTGTTTTTCTTTTGAGAAGGCAAAGTGACACTGTAGCGCCAGGATACATCTGTGTACAGACAGTGGTGTTTCACCTCACACTAGGACTTACAAAAACAGGTCGACTGTTGCTTTTGCAAGTCCTAGTCACGGTAACGCCTGCAAGAGCCCTTAATGAACGATAAGGGCCACTTCTTTTAGATAGATAGCACACAACAAGAAGCCACACCACCCCCAAGCGTTAAAGAAACAGCACCAAGAATCCAGTAAACAGTTCTATGTACAAGGTCCCGGCGAGAGGTGCCCAGCAGAGAGAAAAATGGATGAGGAGAATCTTACGTTTTCATGGGAATTGTCTCAATGCTATGAAGAATACAAAACAAAAACATGAGAATGTTAATGGGATGCCCAGCAACAGAAGTGCACCTATTTCCTGTACGTCGGCACTCAGTGGCGACTGTTAGCATCACTTTACTCCGTTCTACACCGCATGGCGGAGCAGAGCACCGTTCTTCAGTCTTGCTTTTTAAAGTGCCAAGTGCTCGACAGAGAGGAATGAAACAAAAATAATACAGAAGATGGAAAATGGAACTAGTAGAAATGGTTATCACAAAGTAAAATGCCACGTCCCCGAAACAGAGGAACTGGAGGGGGAAAGAGATGGGAGGAGAGGAGAGATTAAAAGGCAGAACAGCGGGCCCAAACCCGATGAAGGATTCAAATAAACAAATAAATAAACACCTGTCATCTTTAACATGAGTCGGCAACTTATTTTTCTTTAAAAGAACGAAAAATAAATCTGTCAACGTGAAGAGATCGTTTAACTTTGTCTCAAGAAAACATCTGCTAACATATTGACTATACTGTTGCTTCGTGAGGGGAGCACAGAGAGCTTGGCTACGGACGATGAACCTGCCGTACCCTCGTGTCGCTGCAAGGTGGCGCCACAACAGGAAGGAATACTCACTCGTCGTAGACGTCCTCCGTGTCCATCCTGCGGTAGAACTTGGACAGCTTCACAGCCAGGATAATGCTGGGCAGCAGGAAGAGCGTGCTGCCGCCGATGCCCATCCAGAAGGTGTTCTGGTCACAAGACAGGGTGAACAGGCTGTGCACACGTGCACACGTACGGGCAGATCAACTAGTTGGGCGCCTCGTTCAAGGCGGCGGCCGGTGGAAGCAGTGAATGGCAGCAGCGCCACACTGAACCCACGGCCACTCAAAGGACTAGCTCATATCTTTGTGCAACGAGGCCCTCTATAAGGGCAGCATATTGTTATTCCAAACTCCCCTCTGCATGATGGGATGAATGAAGTGCAGAGAGGAGGCACAATAAGGCCTAATATTAAGAGGAGCCAGGGCTGATTCTAACAAGACAATTCCACAGGCAACGAGCCTTCTATGGCCATGCCGTTTCACTGCCTGGCGGCATGTAGTTAGGTGAATGGCAGCAGGTCACAATCCCAGCCTGCATCTTTCCCCCCGCAGCCCCGCATGTGAGCGCCCATTAAAGCGACCACATGGGTCCGTGTCGGGCAGAGCAGCGCCCTGCTGGAGCTAGATGCTTCACTAGCACACTGCCCCGGTTCCTGTAATGCGTCTGCAGCCTGGTCCACTACTCAAATATGGGCTTGTCTCCACCCCCCCACCCCCCCCCCCACGGCTTGGGTGAGGAGGCTGGGGTCAGACATTATGCTTTGGCGCCCCTGGAGCGGGGGTGGGGGGGGTAAGGGCCTTGCTCAAGGGCCCAACGGTAGAGCGAGGCCCTTCCTGCGATTGCAGTGTGTTCTACTGCTCGATGCCACAATGTGTGATGTGACCCCACGTCATGTGACCCCACGTCATGTGACCCCACGTCATGTGACCCGGCCCTGCTCTAAGCAGCGTTAGTGCTCCGCACCCAGCATCCTAAGCCCCGCCCCCCGAGCTTCGTTACCATGGAGTCCACCAGGAAACTGCAGGTCATGATCTCAGCGGTGTCCAGCAGGTTGCTGAAGGGCTTGCAGGCTGCTACGTCCAGGGCCAGCTGCAGGGGGAAGCAGAGAGGGGGCAGGTGTGATGCTACGGTAACAGTGTTTCTCAACTGGTGGGTCGCGCACGCTCCCGATGGTGCGCTCTTATTGTGAAAGGCGCGTAGGCGTTGTGAACAGTGCATGTTGCGCTCTTATTGTGAAAGGCGCGTAGGCGTTGTGAACAGTGCATGTTGCGCTCTTATTGTGAAAGGCGCGTAGGCGTTGTGAACAGTGCATGTTGCGCTCTTATTGTGAAAGGCGCGTAGGCGTTGTGAACAGTGCATGTGGACATTGTGGATCGCTGCACGATGGTTTTGTGAATCTAATGGTTCGGAAAGGAAATTATTTTCGGGTGGTGACGTAATGACCAAGGACAAAGGGTTCCGAGGTCGGACCGGTTGAGAACCGCTGCATTAAGGGAAGCCCTCTCTATGGCGATTCTCCATCTTCTGTCACTATCTCTTCAATAATAATAACAACAACAGAATGTTGTTTGTGTACGATGACTGGTGGATGGCCTATTCAGCTATTGACACACGTACTAATTGTAAGCGGCTTTGGATAATAGCGTCTGCACAGTTGTGTTTCCCAACAGTTAGCAATACAAGTTTACACAACCAAAGATCTCAAAGAGGCTGTTTGTGTCCTTTCAAGCCTCTCCGTTGGTCTGGACCGATGTGCTGTAAGGCAAGTTCCAGGAATTTATAGCGGCTGTAATTGTCATATTTGTCCACTCCATATATAGACTAAATCCTATAAAAATCTCTGTGATTTACACCCATACGTTTTGGTACAAACACCACATACGAGTCAAAAGAATTAGCAGACAAACACTTACAGAGGTTTTGACCCACTCAACGTATTGCTGGAAGTAGCCTACAATGGTCCTCTTGTACATTTCGGTTTCCTGAGAAAGATTGGATGACAAATACATCAGTTTGAAGTCAACAACAGCTTTGACATGCACACAAAGTGAATAGCCCTAGATGGGTACCTGATTGATCAGCCATGTTGCATTCTGAGAGATGAGAAACTGGGCAGCTTCAATGGCGTTCAGAACAGCCAGCACTTTGTTCTGGACAGAACAGAGGTTCAGATGAAAACAACATACCAAAGCGGTGTGGGTAGTAGTTGGAGGTACATTTGTTATTTTATCAAGATGCTAAATGTCTTCGACTCACTGGCAGATCCGAAGCGGTTCTCTCCAGAAACCTCATGCTCTGGTTCAAAGCGCTCTTTAGGGGGGGAAATGAACAACACTCACGTTAAAAAGGTCAGGGGTCATTTGAGCACCTGTAAAACGATCCCCAGTGAAACCCCGGGAAGGGGCCAGACGTAAACAATGCCACTTTTATTACAGGCATGCGGAAGAACAAGGGGTTCTACTTTTGGAAAGTGAGGTATTTAGTCTTTTACAGAATGGAATCAAACGCACACCACTGTTTCACAGTGCATGTATCATATGTACATCACAGAAGATGATTATTAACTCACATACACAAATGTCTGAACAGGTACAGTTAATCTTTATGAGACATGTCAAGGGATCCAACGACAACAGCGACACAAAACGCACAAGACAGAGGGGTTTGAGGGGCTGTCCGCTTACCCTCGCTCTGACATATTTCTTGACGATGAAAGTTGCAAAAGAAATACAATTAATAAATAGATAAAGACCTTTTACGGAAAATAGGAACTGCAAATATCTATAACTCTAAATCCTTGGTGTCGAGCCAGAAAATGGAATTGCATTTGACAAGGAAAGTACACGAGATATTTAAATCTCAGGTAAAACAAGAGCATTTATATGAAAAGCATACGACAAACATGACATGAATAGAACTGCCATCATAAACTCACCACAAACAAAGATCTGGGAGCAGAGAAGACTTTGCTTTCCTTATTAATAACGAGTTTAGATATCGTTTCAGGGCATGTTTAATTTTGAGCCAAAAAGAAGATGATAATAATAATAATAATAATAATAATAACAACATGATGAAGAATGATGGTTATAATGATAATGAAGGTTATTCTGCAAAACATTCTTTATGAGCCAAGCACAAAAGGCCAGGGAGAGCTAGTCGAACCCAGATCGCTGTGGCAGACATGGCTAATGGAGGTGGAACACTCCTTACCATGGCCTGCTCCATGGGGACCACCTGCTGGCTGTGGATCTGCCTCAGGGTGCTGCTGTGACCCTTCAGGGCCGTCTGCAGGGGACCCTTGGGCTGCGCGCGCACACACACACACACACACGCACGCACACACATCAACGACGCAGAAGGACACTGGGACCAACACACACCGTCCACCAATAGGAGCGTTTCATGGCCCCCGTCAGCTCAGCATGGTAGACATACACACACACACAGTAGCATTTAGCTCCTTCTGAAGCCCTTCACTGGGGGGATGAGGGGGGGGGGGGGTGCGTCTCACCATGAGGTCCGTCTGCTCATCCAGCTCACTGGCAAACGACAGCAGATCTACAGCCGTCACCCCTTTGTTGACCTGAGGACAACAGCAGATACTATATGTATACACAGAGAACTGTAATGTAGCAGGATAGGCTAGTGGTTAGCATGATAGGCTAGTGGTTAGCAGGATAGGCTAGTGGTCAGCAGGATAGGCTAGTGGTCAGCAGGATAGGCCAGTGGTTAGCAGGATAGGCTAGTGGTCAGCAGGATAGACTAGTGGTCAGCAGGATAGGCTAGTGGTCAGCAGGATAGGCTAGTGGTTAGTAGG
>JAODLI010002261.1:0-10658 GCA_027575585.1 Percopsis omiscomaycus
CCCCCCCCCCCCCCCCCCCCCCCCCCCCCCCCCCCCCCCCCCCCCCCCCCCAAGTTCCCACAGTTACTTGCCAGTGGTGCTGTAAAGAGTTTAGGAACTGTTAACTGTCAAGCTGGGCGTCGTAAAGTCTGCCTATTTGTTTGTCTTTTTGGAGACCTTGGTTTTACATCACACAGCACTGTACAGACAAGGCATAGAGACAATGGATAGACTAGTATCCCTCCTACACAATGTGTAACTTCTGTGTTTGTTTTTATTAGTCTATTACAGTCTAGTGCGGTCTGTGTGCTGTTTAATGAAGCCACTAGTGTTATTAGGATTCTATGTGTCGAACAAACATAAACCTCACACTCACCATGTGTCACCATGGTTTCAGTGTTTTTGTAGATAAACATCGGAAATTCTCTATTTCAGGTCTAGTGAACTAGCTGACTGTTACGTTTATTTTTTGCATCTGTCACAACACAAGTCAAATGCTCTAAACCTAATCAAATTTATGGAAAGCCTCTAAATGGGCTATGCACACAGAGTTAGCAAGACAGCAAAAAATGTTCTAGATTGTGCTAGCACCGGTGTTGTTGACATGTAGATTAGCATGTTTACCTTTACATCATGGCTACTTGTCCTGTCATGTCTGTACCTTGTTGCTGTTCCAATTCATTATGGTTTCTCCACTATCTGTCACCAAAGACTCACATTGTTGTTGCTCTAATGTCAAATGTGTCTAGAACTAACCTAGAAATGTGTTATTCACTCTATAATCTATATTATGATGCAAGGATAAGGGAATGCTTTGTTCCTTGAAGGGACAGGGGCTATTCTGCGGTAAAAGCAAACTGTAAAGCAGTAATAACTGCTCTGGGCTAACAGTTTTGGTCACCGGTTTTAAAGAGAAGAGAGTACCAGGGGGCGTTGTGTAGGTTAAGGATTAACAGGGAAATGGAAGGAGAAGAAGAGTGTGTGTGTGAAAGAGAGAATTTGAGAAGGCAGTGGGCTGAGAGGTCCAGCTGGGGTCATTGGCTTGGAGGAGAGGGAGGGGAAATAGGCGGTCCATGTGTGACATCATTGGCATGTCAGGCATGACGAACCAGTTTGGCCTGGGTCTCTTCTACTCCTTACTCCTCCCTCTTTTCCTCCCTACCCCCTACCCTCGCTCTCTCTCTCTCTCTTTCCCTCTCTCTCTATCTCTCCCGTGCCTATTCTCAGTGCCTCCCTCTGTCTCCGGATGGTGCTCTCTCTTTGCTGTTTCTTTCTCACACTGTACTCTCTCTATTTTTCTTCCACTCTCTGCCATTCCTCCTTAACTTTTTCTCCTTCTGGCGCGGTGGAAAATGTGATTGGAGGGCAGGGGGTTCGTTGGTTGTCGGGCCACAGGCACCATGAGTGAGTATACCGGACACAGCATGGCTGTCTGTTATGTTAGCATTATGAGCGGTCACACTCGTTTTCTTTCTGGCCTAATCCATCTGACCGTTCACTGCGTAAGACACTGGACTTTGACTTTTCGTCTGTGTGCCTCCATGAGTCAATTCAGTTGTTTCTTCTTAAACGTATGATAAGATGTGCCATTGGTTTTACAAGTTTGACAGCATACAGAAGTTTACTGTTTGATCAAGCTGTTTACTTGGGAGTATTAGATGTAAGTGCTTCAGTTACATCAGAAGTTGTGAAATGTAGGCTAATGTTTTGCATTTTAAGTATCAAATAAAACTTTTAAACTAATAAAAAAAATCTAAACTGTTTTGTTATACATTTATCCATTTATTATCCGTTTATATATTTAAGGTTTCTGAAGGGTGTCATTGTTGTCAAATGTTTTTGCAGACTAGGACACTCGCTTTTGCAATGACCTTTGTTGCTAGCCTATGACCTGATTTTGGTCTTAGCTGTAGATGTTACAACAGCAAGGCTTTTGAGACAATGTTCTACAAATCTTTGAATCTGGCCCATCTTCCCTTCCCTCCACAGATTTTCCTGACCAAGTTTTTCCTATATGTTGCTCTGCTGTGCTCGTCTCACTCCGTCACTGAACATTTCCATAGTCTGCAAAATGACTGGGACTTGTTTTCAACTGGCCTGTCTCTTTGTTTTTCTGTCTTTCTGTGTGTCACCGTTGCACATAAGTTTTTGTGTTTATTGCTCAGATTTACAGTGTGACCCTACCCTATAATTACATTTGTACTTGAACCCTCTTACTCCAGTGGCTAATGTTGGAATGTGGCCTACATGGGTCTGAGTTCTTTATGCTTGTCAGTTGTGCTGGCTGTACCAGCAATGGGCTATTGGGCTATAATTACATGTGAACTTGAACTTCTACTGGTGACTTTAAACAGTCCCTGTCATTGCTGGCTGGGGCACGTTCATGAGCCCTGCTCGATTAAGCTGTAGCTCCTGTTATATCGGACTGTGGAGAAGCATGGCCCGAATGGTGGAAAGAGTTGTGTTCTCTTATCAAAGCTGTAATTAACTGGTCACATGAATGTCTGCTATAGTTTGGCATATTTGTTGCTGTGTAGCAGCTACTTTGGCTGTGTTTGTTGAACAGTTCCCCAGCTGCTGTGTGCGTGTGCGTGTGTGTTTTCCTGTCTCAGCACAGCCAGTCATTCTGTCTGGATTAGGGAACTGTGAGAGACAATGCTGTCTCTCACAGGGAAACGGATGCTAAAGGGGAGGGACAAAGACCATACACTACAGTCTGTTTTCCAATGTTGTCTGGCCAAGGGAGTCTTAGCTTCTGTAGGTAGGTAGCTTCAGTAAAGTTGCTACACAGAAAGCTTAAGTAGCTACCTCTGTCCAACTGACGACATGGACAGTCCGGTGGATATGTAAACGAATGAACTGTTCAGCAGCTGTTTGGACAGAGAGAAGCTTATGGCTAAAAGCTTTGGTATGATGACTAAATTTTCCCCTGCAGCAAACATATTATAGCTCTTTGGTCAATGATGTCAGTCGATTGCTCTGGATGTGTTTGTAAGGTAACAGTGGTGGGATTGTAGCCCTTTTTGCTTCTCAACCTCCCAAACTTGACTCAACAAATTAGTATAGCCTGGCATTATACTCTTTCTTATTGTTGCTTGGGTCACTGTTTGTCTTGTTCATTTTTTACACTCATGTAATGCTACTTGTTGAACTAAAGGACTACGAGAAATACAGGCACTGTATATTTTAAATACCAACTAAATAAAAAAATAATCACTGTAAACAACTGTTTAGTGTAGCCTAAGCATTAGGTTTGCTTTAGTCTGACATACTAGCTTAGCCTAGATTTAACTTGCATTTGTTTGAGAGAAGTTTGGCGGTTTCTCATTGAGCCACTAGAGGTCCTCCTATACCTTTTATGTATAAGAGAAGAAAAAGTTGGTTTATTATTACAAACGTCCAGTGATAACATTAGTACAGGCTTTTCATAGATAATGTTGTCTTTCTTATTTGAAATCATTACTAAAGACAATTCCTAAAGGATAAATGGTCTATATTGCATACAATCTACATGGAATTGTTACACAGGCATTTCGAATGTGTGAGTAAAAGTACCAACAATGTTTCTCTTTATTTTATAATGTTACCAATAGCAGCATAATTCCAACCTCCAGGCCCAATTATAATGACTGGTGTAATATAAGCATTATCATTGCATACCAAGAGCACAGCCTATGTCTTGTCTATTGTGACATTAACATGGTGTCACCAAAGTAACAAATGTATTCTCTTTATCTGCCTTTTGCTGTCTCATGTAGATGTGTGTAACAGTACTGACTTGCCGGAGCTTGAGATCATCAGTTTACTGGAGGAGCAGCTGCCAGTCTACCGGCTGAGGGCGGATACCATCTTTGGCTACGACCATGACGACTGGCTGCACACGCCGCTCGTGTCCCCTGACTCCCCTGCTCTCGACCTGACCACCGAACAGATAGAAGAGACCCTCAAATACTTCTGTGAGTCACTCTTTCTAATTCCTGCTTCAGTATCAATAAATGCTGCTTTAAAACACTTTCTTTAGTTTCTCATAAGCCTGGCTAAGTATAGCAAATTGTGTTAAAAAGTGAATATTTGCGTTTGAGCTTGACAGCTGCTCTCAAATCTGACGAAACCCCAATAATATTTCAGCACATTTGCTTCTCCCATTCAGCTGCTGATTACATAGAACTGCCTTTTGTTATAGGCTACTGAACTTCTGCTGAGCACATATTGGATTCTGTTAGAATGGTGATATCAGCATTCACCAGGGCCTTAGTTGCTAAGCATCATACATTACATATAAACATACAATTAAGTAGCTACTTCAAAGATAAGCTAAGAGCTGATCCTAGCATGAAAAATGTGTTTTTTTAAGTATATAAATACAACATAATTTTCGTAATATAGTTCTTCTTCCATTTTATTTACTAATACTGCATATTTTTGGGAAATGTTCCTTTGTCCATTGGAGGGTTAGGCTCATGAAGCCTGACTATTCTGCCAGTGTGATTAAGGGCTTCAAATGTAGAGGTGACAGCTGCTCAGGGTTGCCACAGCAAACATACCTGCTGGGTGACACACACGCACACTCTCTCAACTGGAGTGTGTGTGTGTGTGTGTGTGTCCTTGCTCCTGGCTGACCTTTATGTTGGCCATAATTCACGTACATGTACACACGGCAAAGCAAGGCAATGTAAAATGGGTGTTATCCCATCAATAATTAAGTTCTTGGTTTATGTCCTTACAGTGAGCGATAAAAATACAAGAGGAAGTGAGGAACATATAATTGAATGTGCTGTGTCAAAACACAATAACCGTGGACACATGGCAGACATCATTCCTCATCTGTTTCTTATTGTCCAGTGTATTTTAATATGGCCGTTTTCTCAGTCAATAGCGGTTGATCATATTCAATGACGTCAATACAGGCCAGCCGATCCGACCAATCAGAGATCAAGTTCAGCCTCGTGTTGTGGTGACATCACACCCACATGGCTAACTAGACCTGGAGTGATTCTGATTTGCAGATTTTAATTATATTTGCTGTGCTATAGAGTCATGGGCTTATTTTCAGCTTTAACAACATGCGGTCTATTACAATGCACGTCTACAGCCAGTTTGCTCATTAGTATGCATGACTTTGGGGTTTAGACTGTTAGCTAGTGTTAGCAGTGTTACCCTTGGGCCTGCCAAAAGCAGCCTGTATTTATTGCCAAGACAAGCCAGTGTAATGCAAAGAGAATAATAATGTCTTCCTTTATAGTTAGCTTGATAGTTTTATCCTTGAATCTGAGGTCGCTGCAAGGAAGCATTATACAGTATGATTGATATATTTCAGGAACATGTGTTTTTAAATGTGTCGAAAGTACATAAGATTAAAAGTTAACAAATATACACACCTGTCTCTACAAAGTTTTGACGAAAGCTGCATTTAGCATAATAACGCATCTTCCTGGACCTCTGGTTTTAATTCCATGACGTTATCTACGATAACCTTATTTGGGATCACTTAATAGCACTAGCAGCAAGACTAATGAGGGTCTGAATAAATAGCTATTCCGTTCAGATTGTGTGTGTTAGCATGTTAGCCTGATAGCGTCATTTCTGCCAACACTACACCGCTGCCGTGCCAAGTGTTTTCACATGCTGCTCAACCTCGCTGGAGTCTGAGCCTGTTACTATAGCAACCGCGCAAGGGCAAGGCAGGGGAGAGGAGGATAATGAGAGAATCAGCCTGGGAGGAGAGCGAAGATACTGACGTACGTTTGGGGGTGGGACTGTACTAGTCTGATCCTTCTTTCTGATTGGCTGTGTGGGTCTTCCCATCCTGCCCTTTCCTCTGAGTCATCATTATCATTTCTGCTGCAAAACCCGTGACTGCTGCTGCTGCACTGCTCTCTCTCTCTGTCTCCCTCTCTCTCTCGTGGTCTTTCTCCATTCTTCTCCATCCCTCTGTATGTCATTATGAGAGATGCCGGTCCATGTACAGAGCTAGTGTCGTCGGTGTGCAGGATGTTTAGACGGAGGAGACCCACGAGTGTTTGACCTCCGGGACAGACTGGCAGGGATATTAAAGATGGATTGACACACAGTTTGGAAGAAAGGCTTGAGCCTGTTCTAGAGATGAAGAAATAAGAGAACAGACACGACCAGGCTTGTTGAAGCAGTGTAAACCAAAAGGCCGGTTTAAATGAAAAATGGAGCGAGATAAGAGGACAGGTAGAATTAATTAACGGCTATCCAATGGACAGACTTCTATACAGTAGAGCTCAGCCACTGGCACACACACCAGAGGAGCCGGCGCATTTGTGGCCCATGTTGTACTTAATGATGGGCGGACAGGAGGACAACTGGACGGATGGCAGGGCAAGGTGTTGAAGAGGTTGCACCACGTGACAACCTGTGACGACACCACAAGACAACACACGAGGACAACACTGATGATGATCTGGATGACAACACCAATGAACAGGACGGGGGCTCAGGGCATACGTTACAGTTGGACAGACTTTCGCTAACAATTAATGCGGGACATAACTGTGTATCAGCTGGCACCCAGTAAGCACGCTAGGATAGCCAAACTTAAATGGAAGTGATCCACTAACTGATGGTCTAAATAACTGACCAACTGACACAGACGCTATTGGTGATCTCTGGAGAAGCCCCAATAGCAGCTGGTTGCCTCTTAGATAGGAGGAGCTTCTGAGGTGTCAGAGATGTTACAGCAAAGAATGCTGGGACATTGGAAGCAACAGATTTGTCATCCAGCGGAGTGAGCATGAACAGGCGAGTGCAAACCAGAGGCCAGAGGTTTGTCAGGGCAGACTACTATGAACTGGACTGGTACTATGAGGAATGTACAGACGGTAAGAGAAATATCCACTAAAAACAGTTAGGCTTCTACACAATTATGTCTAGTAGTTGTAAGAGTTAAAGTTAGAGGTTTTCACTATTGTTTAGTGCCTAGCAACATTAATAATGCAATTATGGGATACTGTTTGCGTTGTAGACTTCCATTTTTACTTGCTGTCCTCTTTGTGAGAGCTGGGGTCGGCCACAAAACACCCCAGAGAGAGATAGGAGGTGCTTTTTGGCACTTTGAAACTGACTCTCAAGATGGTTTTAAGGGCAGTTACTACTGGTTATACAATATTGTTTGGTAATGGTTCTTACAAACATGCGCGCGCAGCTCAAACACGTGGGAGTATTGACGGTATATGGTCATGTGACTGTGTGGCTGGTATCACAGTGGTTGGAACTCTTGGACTGTCACCAGACTGTCCTTTGTAACCTTCCAGTATCAGGGTCTTTCTCTCACACTTTATTTATGTGCTGTATGTACATAATATGTTGTTGTACAAGATTGTTGTTGTACAAGAGTAGAAGAATGCCTGAGGAGAGAATGTCATCTGTTCTATTAACCATTGCCTGCAGTATATATATATACTGTAGGTTTCATGGGTTCTCTGCAGAAATGCTTACATAACAGTTTTCAATGGCTCACTATTCATTATTTTCCTATTATAGCTACAGTGCAGTAGCTTACATATAGTCCAAATTAATATGATCTAGTCCCATACACTACCATGGGTTTTGACATAGACATTTTGGAGATGAATAATAATAAAGTTTGATTGTTGCCATGGTCAAACCGCCATTGTCACAGTGTTGTCTTTGTGTGTGGGCAATCTGACAAATATTCTAGCAGTACAGACGGGAGCAGAAAAGCAGCTGGTTTTAGTGTTATTCCTAGATGTGCGAGGGAGGGCTTTGGAAGTAGGTTGTGTATATATAGCCCAGTGATTTTTCATGCTGCTCCAAGCTGTCGTTTTTGATCACAGCCTGCCAAATATTTGCTGGCACGTCCAGAGGCTGTTGAAAACGACATGCTGGATCAATGGAGGATGGTCAGGACAGACAGCAGAAAGATGTCTGAGGGCCACCACGTCTGTGAGGAGCTTTCTAAAGGGTCACCCCAACAACTCATTTTATTTGTGTTTCACTAAGAAATAGGCTAATGTGAGAGAATGCCTACTGTGATAAGAAGTGGGTGTACTGCCTGCTGGACTAAATCGGCTCCGACAACAAATTACTCGATGTGGTCCCAAAAAAAAGAAAAAGAAAGTTGGACCATGGCCCATTCAGTTTCTTTTTGGGTGAATGAACGGGTAAATGGGACACCCTAAAAAGACACTAGGCTAGTCATGCTTCAGTCGGAGCCAAAGAGGATGATGCAGGGGATTTAGGGACACCATGGCTTTAGAATTGGTCCTGAACTATGACAAAGTTGAAAGTGAGCAGTTTTTTTTAGTTGTGGTTTAGTTAAGTCACAGCTTTCAGAGTTGATTGATTCTGTTTCTCCAGATTCCAAAGACAACAATAGTTAGTCATATTTTAAAAAGTATATTTTGACTACCTCTATCCTATTTCATACCTTAATTTAGTTTCTTTCCAGGGTGACCAAAGCAGACTTTTCACATGCCAAAATATTTACCTGTGGAGATTTCAGTGTGCTTGCTTGGCCACACCCTAGAAGCAGGTGCACGTTAGGGTTTGCTCTGCTGGCAGTTACCATAGAGACTTGACTGGACTGTACCATGTGATTGTTACTAAAAGGGTGTTAGGAGTTGAGTAGAGCTATTTTCGTCACCTAAGCCCCACCCTGGCAACATTTTTTACCTCTCTGCTTGCTTGGGTTATACCATTTCAGCTCTGTTAGGGGGGGTGATATTATGTCTGTGTGTAGCTAATTGGTAATGCAATAGACTGAAGTGTCAAGGGGCCAATCAGACAGGATAGTGGGAGGTGCCAGTCCTGTAACCTGGCCACAACAGTACACAGTTGATACACACACAGTGTAAGAAACTCAGGCAGCAAACACATCTCCAGGTAAACACTAGACACTAGTCTGGGTGGGGACCATGGCGACCTGCCTGTGGACTGGTTAGACCGCTGGTCAGAGGGAGCATTGACTGGTGAAGATGGAAATGCCCGTTTCTCCTGGTGCTGAAGGAAGCCTGGATTCTGTCAACCTGGGAGAGCATGGAGAAGAGGCAGAAGAAGAGGGGGATGAGGAGGAGGAGTATGTCTGTTTGCCCACCGATGGGAGGACTGAGGGGGAGGAGGAGCAGGAGGATGAAGAGCAGCTAATTCTGTTGGAAGGTAGTCGGTTGTCTCACACCTCTTGCCCTCGCTTCTGTTCTCAGTGTATACTGAAACTGCTTCTTATTGTGCATTGCTTTTCCTGCAGGTTATAGCCCGTAAAATGCATCTTATGGCTTTAGGTTGTCGCTAAGCACATACAGTACACATTAAAGTCCACATTACCCTTTACTGTGTTTGTATGTTTTAAGCCAGATCGCTCTCTCCAGCCAGGTCCATAGATACCTGCAGATATGTGTAGTCTGTTGCACAAAGTATATTGTAGTTCACTTGCCTCCTGGTTTTACACGCTCAAACATAGTTCTTTATCAGTGTCTACCTTGTCTAAGTACCCGCGGGCTACAGTTTCAACACTGACATTTCATAAAACCCAAGATAACAGACCAAGCCCTGCCCTACTTTGCGATTGTAGTTTGGCGTGTTTGATCATACTAGGCGGACGCGTACAGTATTAGGCTAATGGTTTGTTAGACAGCCCTCCATAAGAGGTGAACTGCTAGAGGGATACAGTAGAAAGCTTACAGTACGTGGTACAAAGACTCTCAAATGGATAGATGGACATGTACCTGTAGTGTGACTGTTGTTCTGTTGACTTGATGGAATGCATGTACTCTAGATAGTAATCTGCTATGAAACTTTCAACAGACATGACATGAGACAATCCTCTCTCCCTCTGGCAAAAGAATGGAACATTTGACCTGGGTATACTTGTATTAATGGTGAGAGGTTCTTTTTATATAATGTTATCTTAGGAAACAGCGTTAGATATCGTAAGAGGGTGGTTTCACAGTTGGGGAGTCAGATGTACTACATCTGTGACAATACAGTATAATTCCATTGCAGCCTGCACAGCATTTAGCGTTAAGGGCAACGTTTAGGACTGGACATGCCTTCTCTATTCACTGTAAATAAGTGGCTGTTTGTGTTTTGTCCTTGACCCTGAGTGTTGACTGTCTAGCTCCTTAGCAGCCAGTTTTGTTGCTCTGTGTGTAACTCTAGACTTCTGGCTCCAATGGCTCTCTCTTCAATGTCTTCAATTTCTAGACTGAACTTAAAGACGTTTGTTCTAAGCACCGTGGGACATGTAGTTTGCCAGTTTGACATAGCTGCTGTAGGCGCATGTGGACATTAAGATCTAAACTTTTGTTACCTGCCTCTCCTTCAGACACACACACACACATACACACACACACACACACACACAGAGCACCTATCTTTTGTTACATGAACATAGCATTAGGAGCACCTCCCAGATCATTTTCCAGATATTGAGTTCCCCCTTTTGCAATACCATCTCAAAGTTAAACAATTAACAATTAAGTTCCTTCCACTTTCCCCCCTCATCTCCCCACTTCAGAATGTCAGGGGTTCATGCTATACCCATTTGACTTTTACAGGAACATTACATATTAAAACATTTACGAGGCATGCTTATATTTAGCATGCCTTATTGGTTACTATCGTGTGTATGTGTGTGTGTGTGTGTGTGTGTGTGTAGCCTATAAAGGAGGTGTGCTTCCATTTGGTTTACAAAGTGT
>JAODLI010002262.1:0-10658 GCA_027575585.1 Percopsis omiscomaycus
TGTGTGTGTGTGTGTGTGTGTGTGTGTGTGTGTGTGTGTGTGTGTGTGTGTGTGTGTGTGTGTGTGTGTGTACCTGACAGTGCTTGTAGGTTGTTGGCAAAATAACTCTCTGGCAACACTTTGTCAATCAGATAGATCATCACCTGCATGCAGGGAGGACAGACAGACAGGCAGACCGACAGGTCTCAGCAGGTGATGTATGCACAGGGAATCCAGCTGGACTATACTGCACTGGGACCCCTGTTGTAAACTACAGTCTTGTCCCAGTCACTGTCTAAGTCGGGTCCAGTCAAATGTGTTATTTACTATTTACTGTATTACTCTCTGTAAAGGTTGTTGTACTAATGTTGTCCCTCGGGACTTGCCATCGCTGGGTTCCGTCACTCGTGTTCACCCAGTCTCTATCATAAAGTCTACCTTCAGTGCGTCGCTCTCGTTGCCCTCAGTGACCTCCAATATGAGCGCCGCCAGTACGTTGAAACCCTGGCAGTAGCCCACGGCTTTATTCCAGCGGGCATAGGCTAGCAGCACTCTCTTCAGAACCACCCGGTCCTGCTCCCCCTCCTGGCCGCAGTAGGAACTACAGCCCGTCCTGTGGAGGTCCTGTGAATGGAAGGGAGCCATTTTTCCTCGATGCTGCTTGAATGGAAAAGGGTCTACGACCAATATTGTCCTTGAATTTGTCTATTTAACAGAAGTATTCTCAAAAATTTGTTTAAATCCTGGTAGGGTAAGGTCATTAAAGTTCTTTCTGATGGCGTGGCAGAAAGGCGTTTAAAACCAGTATAACACTGCCATTCATTATCTTTACTCCAAAAAAGGTCTGTTGGAAAAGAATGAATGAATAAGGGAAATGAAAGTGAGAGGGAATGTGTACAATAGAACAAAGAGACAGATCGGACTTTGCCCGGTAATGGGAACAGCTGTTGAGCTTTCCCACAGCGAATTCTGCAGCTTCCCTGACACACAGACGTGAGTAAACGTCCTCTACCATAGCTGCAAGCTGCATTACGTCAAACGTTTAGGAAAAATACGTTATTTATGGAGTAGTGTAATTTATAGTAGAACATCCAGGAAAAAACTGCTGTACTGAGGCCTAACACAGTGAGTATCAGTGATAAAAGGCCCTTGGAAGAAGGGTTGAAGTGTAAAAGTGTTTAAATGTTGTTACTAATTACTAAAGTGCTTTACAAACTACAAATAAAACCAATAATTAAAATAAATAACAATAAAGTCAGAACAGTTATGAAAGTAAAACCAGAGTAAAAGCCAAAGCAAACTGTCCAGGAGTCATAATAATATATGTGCTTATAGGTTTAGGTAAATGTTTCTAAAGTAAAAATAAAAACAGATCTGACACATGGGAGGTTATTCCACGGTGTTAGGGGAACAAGATGGATCCAACGGTAATAAGAGGACAAATACACACCGCCCTAGACAAGTCAATGGATGTCCTTATTTAGGCAAAGCTGACATCCACACATAGAGTCTGTCCCATTTCCTTGTTGTCTGGGCAAACACATCCCATCCCCCGCTTTAAACCACCCTTAAATATACAAACGCTCTCCGGTTACCTTGACGATCTGAATGCCGAGGGAATCGTCATCCGGGTTACTGCGCTCATTAAAGGCGAAGCGAAGCGTTTTCTCCCAGTCTATAGAGATACTGCGGAGGTAGTGGTCAGCCAGGGTTAGCCAGACCTGGGGGGTTGTAACAATAACAGGGACAACAGTGATGTCAGTTAGCTTACAAACCAGTTAGTCAGTCTGTCTGTTAGTTTACAGACCTGGGGGGTTGGGTACAACAGTGATGTCAGTTAGCTTACAAATGCCACCAACAGAAGTTGTGAAGCTACTGTATTAGCATGGCCACGGTGTATCATTTTAAACATTTTATTTGCATGTAGGCTACATAATAGTAGCGATGCCTGGTATAATGATATCAATACTGTATCATTAAAGAATTATTAATATTTCACAATAATGTCGATGCCCCTGAAACTATATGATGCAATAGAATAATAAAATGTTATCAGCTATAACAACAAAGTGTGACGGGGTACAATATTATGCGTTGTCTGGCTCAGTTAGCGGCTGGCTTTTTTGGTGGGCGAGTAGCCGACACACGGTATACTGTGTTAGTAATGCTTCTAGGGTCAACCCACTGATGTCATAGAGAGAATATAGCTGGTAACAGTAGGCTACTGTAGGGGGAATTTGTTAAGGCGGATCCACCTGGTGTTTCAAAATGGCATCAGACAAACTCACCCTCTTTCTCCATTCCTTTGGTATACCCGTTGGAAGCCGAGCCACTGCCTTGAGAGCATCGTACCACTGAAGAAACACACAATTACTTATGGTCAACGCGATGTAGTAGGCTAGCCTAACGTCACAAACATGAAGTACATAAACCGCACCTTACAGTGCTTTAACAAACAAAACAAAAACAACAAAAAACACCCACTACATCACGTGAGCTCTATAGTAAACAATAGCAAAAAGCCCCTCAATCGACAATTGATTACAATGGACTGAACGTCAGAAAAGTGAAAGTGGAGACAGCCTGGGACTGGGAGAAATAATCATTTTCTACAGATTCTTTACAGTTATTGGAGGTAAATATGCACATGTATATCTCTGTAGGGACCCGTTCTATGTTGCCAGACAGTTAACAATAACATTATGAGTCGGTCAGTGGCTAAATTTTTCCGAAGCTTCCGGTGCCCCGTAGTATTCCATTATATAGCGATTTTGCTTTTCCTGAATGTTAACATGTGGACTATTAGGGTAAGGAAGCTATAGATACAGGATTGGTTTTACTAAAATTCAATGATATCGTTAGCATTTCTAACCAATGGCATTAGTGTTTATACACCAAGCTAGAATGAATGCAACCAAACACAAAAACACTTCTGCCAAATCCTGAACTCATTCCAGGAGATGTTTTGTCAAGAGGGAATTGGAGATTACACAAGCTCAATAGGTCAAACTGGGTCCCCACCATGTGTAAATGTGATTTAAACTAGGTTAAACAGGCACATTTCTTACCTGCTGGAATCCATTCTTGCCCAGTGATGGTTCGATGGTAAACTTGAGTCGTGTGTCAACTCCTACAAAACCAACAGGGACAAATTAGAGTAGCCTATGTCTAGTTCACAACCCCGGAAAAAGAACAACAACAACATGAAGAAGTCTCACATGCAGCAAGGTGGGTAAATAGCCTGCTCATTAGATTAGATAGAGTCCAACTTGGCCTATAACCTCAAAAACTCTTCAATATGTTTAAAAAGTCATACAAAAACAGCAAGGCATTTTTTACAACCATCAATACAACCATGTATTGATTTAAAGTACAATCACATATAAACTAAAATTAATAGTCCATACACACACACACACACCCCTAGGCTATATGAGTAAAGTAAGCTAGGCTACTACACCCAAGCCTACCTGAATGCTTGTTAAATAAAATAAATAGGCTACCATTCCTTAAAAAAAAGTGGCTTTGTGGATGCGCTGTCCTGTATTTCGGGGTCCTGATTTACAGGAAGCAGTGTCAGTCGAATAGCCTACACGACAGGCTAAGCCAAAAACCTGATTCTGAGATTTCGTGCAGTGAGTAAACCGCACGAAATTAAAATTCGATCTAAAGTTAAGAAGAAAAGCTACAGCCACTTCTTTAAAGTCCAATATCCTCTTTGGCTGATCGCCAATAACGATGGCAGCGGCCATTTGTACCTCTCTCTGAACCACTTGTGCATGAGGCCACCTTAGCAACAGCCTATCAGACCACCTGTAAATACAGTAGCCGATTTGTTTATGTAATAAAACGGCAAATATGGTCGTTTAACCTGAACACTCCGTGCGTGTCGCGCTGTCCTGCGCCATTGTGCAGAAGTCAAGTCACCGAGACGAGCTGCTCTCGTTAGTGTCAGAGCTTTGGAACAGGATTAACACAGAAATCCCTCATGCTGCCCTTCACAGATTAAACAAAAAGCAGCACGTCCACCACACAGCCACATGTGGGCGACATGTGCCATGACGGGGCGGTTATTTCGTTACTTATACCCCTGGGACAACGTTGTCCTGTCGGAGGAGGTTATAGGACGTTGTGAAATACATCTCCCGTTATAACGGTTTAAGTGTTGCGTCTGACGTCCGTTTCAGAACCACAGTAGAGGACAGCGGCCCGGCCCACAGACGCATATTTCCGGAGCCGTTGCTGTCTGTAACCCGAGTAGCGATTCCTTATGCAGGCTATATCAATATTTGTCCAAGAGTGCTACGGCGTTAATAAACCACCAGGGAGATACAGGTGTAGCCCATCTCTGATAGGTCAAAACCAATGGACATATTTACGGTGTAACTGCTGCTAATCTAGATTTCTAACTGTAGGCCTATAGTAGGCTACAGTTGCCTATATCCTAAATCATAATAGGCGTATGTTACACAAAAATAAGACATTCATTAGGGGGCGCAATGTCCCATATTTTTTCAACTCTGATAAACTACGCCGTTAGACAATTTTGTTAGGCCTACTAAAGGCTACATTATGAAAACATAAGGCTAAACTATAATGTAGGCCTAGGCCTACTTTAACAATTCATTCACAAATCGCCTAGCTAAAAGTACCACCTAAATGCCCCCCTGTTAAACGGTTATGTCATAGGCTACTAGCCAGTGTGTTTACTACATTATTAGCCAACGCCTTCATACGTAGCTATCATAACTAGGCATTCAGAGACCACCGAGCCGGCGCGCGCTCCCGTCACCTGGCTCCAGCGTGCACAGCAGCCGCGGCGCGCTCCTCGAGATGCCGTTGCGTTTCTTGAGGACATTGCTGATGATGTTACCGACGCCGCTCGAGACCTGCTGCCGTTGCTTGACGCACGGACGCGACCTCCTCCCCGCGGCCATGTACCGGTCTTTCCTCATCGGTGATCAAAACGATGGGGGTGGGGGGGGGGGGGGGAGGAGGTAGGAAAAAGGTCCCCGGTTTCGTTCCACACCCTCTCCTCCAAGACGAAAACGGAGTAATCGAGATGGTTATGTTTAAGGAAGCCGTCCAATCCCTCCCCCGTAACGGCTTGTTTTTATCCCTCTCACGTCCAATGACAACACTGCATCTGTCCGACCACGTCTCCGTCGTTCAGCGATAACACGAGTTCCGGTGACTTCAGGAGAGGCCGCCGTGTATCAGAGACTACCGTCTAAAAGAGAAGGGATGTGTAATATTCAATCTGTCTGTCTCCTTGGAGGAAATCAAAGCTCCGCATGCAGCGGTCCGGTGCGCGCTGTTACTGGGCGTGATGCACGCACGCACGCACCCTCCGTTCCAGCATCACAGGAGGGAGGGGCGGAAGGAGAGATGCGGTAGGAGGACGGTGGGAGATGAGGGGAGGAGACAAGACAGGAGGATGAGGTAATGGAGGAGAGAAAAGATGCTACTTACAAGTATTGCTTTTGCGGTTTCTGCCATGCTGCATGTTGAAGGGGAGCAAAGTTTAAATAAAAACGACGTTTTCTAACACGCTTCACATCATGACATGCTAGGTGAACAGAGTAGGCTAAATTGGCTCCGTGTGTGTTGAAGAAAAAAAAAAGCCTACCTTGTGTCTATTGTCTGTGTTTCGTTGGTTGTGGGCAGGCATAGTTGTCACTGAATCATATTTAGTCAAATAAATCTATTTGTCTGCTTTCTACATCATTATTATTATTATTATGTAGAACAGAACATTTGTCACAGTAGTCCGGTCTGTAATCTTCACGAACACGTTATGTAAATCTCACATTTTCATATGCAGTCTGATAGCAGTATAGAGTTACGTCCAATGCTATATATTGTTTTGACTCCATAGTTGCTCAGAAACTATCCCCTCAAAACTTTTGCAAAGTGCAACATTTAACCTATGCAGCCAGCGGAACTGGACTGGATGAAGTGTGTTAGCTCTGTGTTTTTGCACACATCGACCAGAATTCAAGTCAAGCATTTTCCATAACAGAACACAGACTGCCACACTGTTGTCACCTATGACACAAAGTCTACTTTGCAGCCTAAAGACATTCTGAGTTGTACACCGGATCCATAATTTTGTGCAGGACAAACTGCAAATAGAAATAGAAACGTCTGAGTAATGCCTCTGTGATTCTTTTTTTTCTACTTCTGTCTTTTACACATGTTAATGTGTTTTTTACTTGTTGTACCCGAGGTGAGAGCAAAGAAACAGTTCAGCCTTCCTGTAAAATGCTCGGTAATAACTTCTATGGATGATAATGGTAAACTGCGAGTTAGAGTAAGTGAATTAGATCACTTGTGTCTATTTTACAAGGGCCATTTGTAATGCATAAAATAAAGCTTTACATAATATAGAGACACTTCGAAGATGGAGTTTTTTGCAGGAGCAGGTGGTAAATGAGTGTGAAACATGAGTAAATGTTATAAAAGTCCAAAAGATTAGTTTCCCCAAACTGGAAGGAGAAGGACAGTGGCTCATGGTTGTCCCTGAATGGTCTAAATCACATGTAATCCCCTGCAGTATCAGCACAGGGGATTACATTCAGGAATACTTACGAGCTAGGTTGACATTCATTTGAAGTTCATATTGCAGAAACATTGACAAGAATAATACGTCTTAATATGAGACTAACGTACGGTACATGTATTTATAACAATCTATCTATTAAACATAATCTATTGCATTCCTGTTATACATTTAAGTAGATAAATAGAGCATCAAACTGGCAGCATTAATTTCACCAAAAAGTATAGTGTACAGAGAAGTATAACCAAACAAAAGCTAGCTAGCAGTGAGAGAGAGGCCATAAGGCCAATTGTCACGATTATTAAAAAACATTGACATATACAGTATATATCCAAAATTGGTATGTTGACATATTTCCTAATAATAGCATCACATTAGTGTGCCTGCTACCAAACTAACAACGAGCTCCTCTTGTTAGGCATTAGGCCGGCGGCGGGGGGGGGGGGGATGTTAGCTTACGTCGCTTCTGCGAGACGGCCTGAAGGCACGCGGTGATGATGTCATAGTTCTTCTGCAGCTTGTGGTGGAGGCGGTCTCTTCTCCTCAACTGGCGGAGCAGCCGGGCCGACTGCAGCCCTGAGCGGTACCGGACCTCCTGGATGATGGAGCACAGCTCCTCGGGTTCTGAGACACACAGACCAGTTTAAGTGGGTGGGGACCACACACACACACACACATCTATACAGCTACAGTATACACAGACACACCTTGAAGTGTGCAGAGCAGTAGGATACTGCCTTACCCTCTCAATAACTGAGTACATGGTTCCGCACAATACAGATGCATACGTTAGTAACAAATGTACTTCCTGGCGGTCTGTGTGTCTCGGAATAGCATAACATTCAGGTACAGGTCTTCAGCGGGGGCAACAGCTGCTAGGCTGAGTTACCCTCCTGCCTATTCAGGAGAGGACATTTAATTATTAATCCACTATGACTAAGAGCTGCTTATGTTTGGTTTGGCCATGCCGTGTTTTAACTGCAAGCTCAGGGTGGAGTTTCTCCCCCCCCCCCCCCAAATAGGATGAACATCAACACACAATTATAATAAAGGTAATTTAGCAGATGCTTTTATTTAAAGCGATCTATGATCAGAACAAGTATTACAAGGAGCAGATTAGGCATCTTGCTCAAGGATGCTCACACAGGTGCAGGGTCAAGGATGGACAATTCTATGGAGGTGGTGGGGATTTAGTGTCTTTCTCAAGGACACTTTTGCAGGAGGACTCTGTGCTGACCCAAGGACCTAAACAAAGGACGTTCACCTGCGGCCTGTTTCATTAGAGCAGAAGCTGTATGCTGAAGCAGTAAGGTAAATCACCACACACACACACACCAGACTGAATTTACGGAAGGGTTACAACGATGACAGCATGTCAGTGACAGCAATGTGTCATTCAGCCATTGGTAAAACGCCATTGTTGTCGTTATTGTTGCCTTTAGAGAGGATAGGAAGTGCCGTTAACAAAGTTGTCCTGAGTGCCTGTGTCCATTTGACATGGCTAAGCCAGTAGACCTCCAACGCCTGAATCCCCATCCTTGTTGCAGAATAGTAATGTTCCCTGTTGGGTCCCCGTCTTCTCGAGGTATAGCCTTTATGGTTTTTGGAAATGCTGGGGATTAAATCTCGTTCATTCAACGTACCTTTCTGTGCCAGGTAGTTCATCTGACGTCGCCTCGTGTGCCTCTCTTGTAGCTCCTGCAGAAAGCTGGAGCCAGTATTACTGCGACCCAGAAACGCGTCCGAGCTGGACGCCTCCGTGGAGCTGTCAAAACTGTCCATGTTGACGCTCTTATGGCCGCTGTACGTGTCGTAAAGCTCAATCAACAAACGGTCCACAATGGACGTGCGCGTAGCTTTCGTGTCATCTCGGCTCTCGGCTCCAGCGGGAACAGACGCGTCAGGGCTTTTGTCGAGCGCGGCATTGATGGGGGACGTCGCTCCGTGCCCACTGGGGGTGTGTTGTGCGCAAAGGGCCGCGGGCAGTGTGTCGTTCCGTAACTCGCCAGCGGACACGGAGCCCGAGGCACTCCACCGCTGAAACGCCGAAAAGTCGTCCGAGAGCGACGAGTTCACAAAAACTCCGCTCTCGTCTTCCGAGCACAAGCCAGCGTCGCACGAGTCCATTTCTAAATGTTCATTTCTGTATATTGTCCCCTGCGACGCCATTTCCATTAAGAGTAAACTAACTCCACTACCTGGATGACGAACTTGTTCGCCTGCGGCACTCGGCTGTCGTTGAGTACACTGGGAAAGTTTAATTTATGTAAATAACCTGCAAACTCAGCTTTTCTTCGAGTCTGGAGGAGGATAGAGTTCCGGGTGCACTGCATTCCTCTCCTCGAGAGGAAGGACTGCGTTTGACCGCTTTTAATTTCCTTCCTGAAACCTCCAAACAGAGTTTGGCCCCGCCGGGACTAGTAGTCCAGCCCACTGGCAAAGTTTTTGCGGCATCAGCCAAACTTTCCTCCAGCCGCGCGACAGGTGGAATGAGACGGAGGCGCGCCACGAAACGACAAACTGACCAATCAGAGAAGTGTTTAGACCTTCTTTGGTTAGGGGATAAAACCGTTGGATTGGAATGATATTTATGGTACAGAAATTAAGTAGCCTTGCTTTATGCTATAATTTTGATCACTGTAGCCCAAGGCTTTAAAATTAAACAAATATTTTAGGATTAGTCTACCCAACAAATGCTTATCAGATCTAAAAAAAAGAATGAGGCCTGCTTAACGAAAAATATATATTATGATAAAAAGGTTTTGGTAAATAGTCTACGTCCTACGTCGTTTTAATGAGGAAATCTTCCCGTAGAAATATGAAATATGAAAATACATCAGTTGCATTGTAGCATGAAACATTTAGGCCCATATAATAAATGGAATCACAAAACAACTTAAATTTAAAGCAAATAAATGCAGCTAAAATAATAAAATGTGTTTTAGTTATTTGTGCCTATGTAATGTTTTTTTTTTTTCGCTAGTGTTTACTTAGTAGGCTATTGGCCTTGAAAATAAATATGTGCAAAACAAACAAACAACGTCATTGATTTCGAGGGGCTGCGCGTTTCTGAATCAGCTGACCCGGCTTCCGTAGAGAAAACACATGATCATACACAGGGAAGTGTTTCAGATAGTCAGAATACGAGGCCGATCTCTGCTGCGTCGGTTCATTTAAACAACACTACACCGTGGGACCAGCTGGGAGTTGAGACGAGACAGGATTGGCACTTGTTTTCCGTTTGATTGTGAAAATGACCTCGCCTCGGCGGTATTTGACCAACGTTCTGCCCCTTCTCTTAATCTGCGTCACTTTGTTGAGTTACCTGAGTAGTGGTGTTGTTGCCAAGTCATATCAGAGACCCAACATTGTTTTGATCCTGACTGACGACTTGGATATCGCTATTGGGGGCATGGTAGGTGATTTTCTTTATAATAATGTGTCTGGTCCAGGCTTTATATTTTGTTGTGGGCATTCCTTAATAAAACATATTAACAACCACAACATTGAAAGCATGGAATGGGCTACATGTACGCTGCAGTACGCACATTAAATTAAATATATTAACTACTTTAAAAGATAATTTGAATATCTTGTCATCTCACACACTAATTTACTGTAATGTGTTATGTATGATAAAATACGAATTGTATTGTAGCTCCAGATGTATTATTTAATCACACACAATGTCTTCCTCCCAGAGTCCACTGAGCAAGACGAAAAAGCTTATCGGCGATGCTGGGATCACATTTACCAACGCTGTGAGTACCAGATCACCCCTGAGCCCCTTGTCAGTGTGGTCACTTCTATTGCATAGGCTAATCAGCAGACTGATTGGAAGATAAATGTCAGTCAGGTTATTCTGGTGACCTAGACCCTTTTCAGCAAATCCTTATCTGCCAGAGGACTTCTCTTGTAATGCCTAATAAAGCCTTCCCAGTTACAGTTGGGTAATTTAGCAGACTCCTTTATCCAAAGAGACTTACAGTGAGTAGAAGTATTAAGGAGCAATTACAATTGCGTCATTTTAGCTTTTATCCACTTACAATCGCATGGTGCTATTACATGGAGCAGGTAGGGGTTAGGCATCTTGCTCAAGGATGCTTACAGGTAGGCC
>JAODLI010002263.1:0-10657 GCA_027575585.1 Percopsis omiscomaycus
TGTGGGGTGCTCCCAATTAGCAGTGGTGAGTATACCGACAATGTTTTGGCTCATTAGTGTACATACTGTATATACTGAATATCATTAGAGGCTCGTCCATGGAGGGTTAGGGTTAGGGTTAGGGTAGCACGTTGGACACTAGATGCCTGGCAGCACGGTGCGCTTGGTTAGTGGTTAGGATGGTCGACTACCAACCGGAAGGTCATGGGTTTGATTCCCAGCAAGCCCGGCCTGTACCTATAAGCATCCTTAAGATGTCTAACCCCTACCTTCTCCTTTATACTGTAAGTTGCATTGGATAAAAGTGTCTGAGAAATGACCTAATTGTTTACTGGTGGGCCCTAATTCTCAATGCAGACCAAAATATTTCCTGTATAAAATTCACTTAGCAAGCAAGACACATGTCTGAAAGCAGAGACATTATGAACTGCCAGACTTGGCAAGAAAAACACATTAAAATCCAAATAGCATAGAGGGTAATGGATCCAAGGCACTTACCTCTTGAAAAATTTAAAAAAAGCCCTTCATTAACATAGCCAATTTATAACACACCAATGCATTTTGGCCTGCAGCCTTTTCTCAGTGTGCAGCGGCAACTTGGAGACTGTTTGACTACAAGATGAATTAACAATTAAAGAAGAAAATCTGCATTCATTCATGAGAAGGGTGTGTTTGTGTAAAGGAAAAGTTGGAGTTAAGAAATATTAATTCAAAACAATACATATGTATTGCCAGGTCATCATTTGGTTTACGAGAAGATGTAACGTGATTTTATTAAGATTTCCTCTGTTTGGATTGATGGATTCATGATATTGTACTTAAGTTCAACCCTTGACTCTATCTTCCCTATGTAAACTATAAGGCATGGTAGACCAGAACGAAACCCGGGAAACACAAAGATAGCGAAACCCGAGACTCAGCTCGGCGTTTTAATTAGGTTCACAGTACATAAGCTCACAGAGCACACGACAGACAGTAACGAAACAATAACCGACAAGGATATTCCCAAGGAACCGAACATATGTATCCTCAGGTGCACTGAAGACGTGATGCAGGGCAGGTGTGCGTTGGGAGTGGATAGCTGTAGACCGGTGGACCGCTCACCGGTGAGATTCAACAAGAGGGGAGGGGCGCCAGCCCTGGGTGTGCCTCCGGGTGTTACATAAAGTCATTACCAGGAAATTCTTTGACCAGCTTGGTAGGCATGTCAGAAGTATGTATTTGAGATAAACCAATGGAGGTAAAAATAAAAAACCTTGAGGTAGGGAAGCTATACAATCAAGTGTTGAGCTACATGTAATTTCAAGTCAACTGCTTTACCCAGTAGAAGACAAATTCTCAATCATTTTTATCATCTACATTTATCAACACTGACTCACAATAAGAAACTACAATCTCCTTTACCTTTCATCAACGAAAGAATGTAACCCTCATGACACATTCCCATAATTTAATTCGACATTAATTTCAACTGACAGACCTCTTCTTGGCATTTGTTCACTTAAGACCGAAGATGTTCCTCGCCTATTTTATTTCTCAATTCGTTGTGCCAAACTGCCACCGTATGTTGACTGAACATTCCAATGTTGTGAGTTCCTCTCGATTCCCATTAGGCTGCCATTCACTGTCAGTGCAAATGTCATCACACGATACACAGCCCAAGCCCTATTATGCAAATCATCCAAGGAGGGTAAACCGCTGATAGGTACTGAGGTGACAGCCCTGAATAAATTGTAGACATAACTTGGAAATAACATCTGGCTGCAGATCTTAAATACAGGTCTTCCGTATGTCATCAGATGGTGGTTAGTGGAAGTAGGTATCTTGTTCCCTGAAACTTACGTGGTGCCAAAAACATCAAGACAAATGTAGTAAAATTCTACTTTGATGCATTCTCTATAAAGAATGAACGTTTAAACAAATGTGCCATTCTTCAAGTGGCACTAAACTAAATCAGTGAAATCCTTTTTTTTTGCTACTACTTCATTAAACTTTATTCTTTGCATAATTTTGCTTCATATCTGTTCTTGTTCATTTTACCGGTTGTTATATTTTATATCTTATTAGTTGTCTGGGTGTTGGACTCCCAGCCGGAAGGCCGTGGGTTCGAGCGCCAGAGTTGGCCTACCTGTAAGCATCCTTGAGCAAGATGCCTAACCCATATCTGCTAGTGGTTCTGTGTCGAGCCCAGTGGGTAAAGCATGACACTAACACTGCCAGTTCGGGGTTCAATTACCATGTATCTTTCCATTAAATCCACCTCTGCTATTCACCTTTGTTTCCTCTGATTTAGTGCCTCATCTCTTCCTTTCTGTTTTCCTTTCCTTTTCTTCAGATATTTTTCCATCTCTCTCTCTTCGGACAGTATGATTAGTAATGCATCTTCGTCATTATCATCATCATCATCATTCTGCTATGCTCTGACTTATCTTGCTGGATTGTATTTTATTCCTCTCTTCTTTCAGTAAACACACTCTCTCAGTCACACAGACATGTTTCAATATTGTGTGTAACATGAACATTCATAACATGAACACACATGGATCCACTTCCTCTGGAAAAAGAAAAGACACACACACACACACACACACACACACATGTACACGCACAAACCACCATTCAGAAGTCAGTAATTAGAAGCAGCCCTGTTAACCCCATGTTATGCCCCTGTGTCAACACAACTGAAGTCTTTATGTTCTGTCACCTGTCAAGCGCCTTGGGAGGTTTGTGTGTGGGTTGCGATGTATCTTCATGGAAATCCCTCTCATGCTCTGCGCAAAATAAAAAAAAAAACACATACACACACTCACCAATTTTCATTTATTTACACATTCACACTCAAGGGTGCATGTAAACACACACACACACACACACACATCCACAGGGACTCAGTAAACGCACTTCTCCTCAGCCTCTGTTTGTTTGTCTTACCGTCTTGAAGGCTAGGTAACTGCTCTCCTTCATTTAGTCCTCCACCTTTCTTGACTTTGGACATCCCTTGTTATTCATCCAGACACCTGAACGCCATCTGGAGTTCCACATGCTGAAGTTTTTTTTTGTCTTGGAGTAAGAACTTTTTGAGGAAATCTGGGTCTGTGGAGGGTTATTCATTAAAGCCTTTGACTGTATTGACATCATATGAACAGTATATTTATATAATCATTATATTATATATATATATTGAACCCAATATATATAGTTTTCGGTTTCTTTCTTCTTTTTTTTTTTACCTCTGTTGGGGTTACTCACAACTTACTTCACATATCTTGTTTTCAGGAAATGTTAGACACATTAAAAATGTGTTACTGAGAAACAATAGAAACAAATGAGAGAAAAATAGATATATTTGGATTATTAAATACAGATACCAAATGGAATATTTTATTCCATTTATAACGTCAATCTAGCGTCGAAACCAGTGGAGATCCAAGCGCAGAAATCATCTTACGACATCATCTTTAGAGGCCTCGCCCCTAGAATTTACGACATTGCTAAACGTAACCCGAGGAACTTCTCCAACCTGGAGATTGAAACAATAACATCTCAAGTCTAGTCAAACCAACTGGTACTATTTGGCAGCCTGAAAAAGTGGCATTAAAGGATCTAGGAAAAGTACATCTGAAAAGCAAATAAAACTGCCTAAACATTTTGTGTCTTGTTTCTATTGAATAGCCTACCCTTGGTAAAAACATTCAACAAATAACTTTTTACATTTTAAAAGTGACGAATGAGGTCCTGTCTCCTTTGTATAGCCCCCAGTTGGGGCTGTGCTGGCCACGGGACTCTGGGCATATGCTCATCTGGATGCATTGGCAAATCGAATGGCACCCTATTATCCTAAGCAATATTGTGCAGAACCCCACAGTTTAATATGATGTTGCACACTTTCTCTGGTGTATAGAACAGAGTTTACCCCGCTGACGATATTGACTTGATTGCCGCCAACATTGCTGGTATATTTCTACTTATCGTTTCACTTTGCGCACAAGCAGATCCGTTTCCTTGGCAGAGGACCGTTCTTTCTCACTACTTGGCACATGCACCATTATAATAGCAATCCACCAAAGTGCAAGCTCACCTGGCTCTTAACGGGAGTAGGCAATGACACTGTCATTGGTTTAATTGCATGTTACGCCTAAAAACACACCCATGAATGATCTCTTTTGAAACATGTGCCTGGTGCTGCGATGCACTTAGATCATTAAAATATAGCCCTATGCCTTTAATGATAAAATCCAACCGGTTAGCGCAGGCAATGTGTTGCTTTGGCTAAAGTCTGCATTTTGACTCCTCAAAGCAGTTTATTCGAAACAGTTGAGGCTGGCTATTATTCTCAACCAGCCAATGGAAATAATTAAAATTCTTTTATTCCTTCTATTGTCCTAAAAGAAAAGAAAATGTCTCTATTCTACACGTCATTCCTACACGTCACTCTACAAAGCTTTAATTTTCCTCACATGGTTACACAACTAAAATTTACATGTCAGGAAAAGTGGTGATCTCTTGACATCACGGTGTTGATGTTTAACACAAACAAGGTGTTGCTGTGGTGATTGTTTACTGATTATTATCACAGAGCAAACACAATGACAACTACACAGCGCTTTTTAACATGCTTGTTTGAGCTTGAGTGATTTACTTTGAAAACACTTGCGAGCTGGTTAATATATGTAGGTAAAGCTGCTTTGCTTGGAACTGTCATAACAGGAACTCTTCAGATTTTCAAACATACAGGTACATACGTACACATGCATGCATAATGTGAGAATGTGTTGTTTAAATTCAAAATTTAAAAGGATGTTGTGGCTTTAGTGAGTCTATGAGAAGCTGTTTAGCCCAAAACTGAATGCTTCACTTGCACATACATGCATACTGTCATGCAATTACATCCATATGAGGGTATATGAGTGTATGTGAGTGGTCTCTTAGAGCTGTACATGCTCTACCACACACACATACATACATACATTCTTACACACTTATACATAGATACTTAGATGAGCATATACATAGTCACACATACCCTCACATGAATGCATTTGCATGACACTATGCATGTATAGAATGGGCAAGTGAAGCATTCAGTTTTGGGCTAAACAGCTTCTCATATACCCACTAAAGCCACAAAATACTTTTACATTTTTTATTTAAACAATACTTTATTTTTGGTCTCTCAATTTCCACCTCCTCCGCCTCCTGCTCTTCCCTCTCTTCTCTCCTTCATAATTCCCCCCCCCCCACCTTCCTTCTCACTGTGCGCCTTCCCCATTTGTCCTTTTTCTCTCGATTTTGTCCAATTTCTCCTCTTTGCTCCTGTCTTTAGCACACCTCCATTTCCCCCTCTCTTTCTCTCAAACTTTCCCTCCATCTCTCTTGCTCTCGCTCTCTCTCTCTCTGCTTACATATTTGATGACTTCACTGCGGTAATAATTACACAGTGCTCGTGTCACGTGGATAACCGTAGGGACCTGTTTTTGTTCCGTTCTCTTATTAAAAATGTAACGTGAATTGACGATGGCAAACGCCGGTATTCTCTTGTAATGTGTGACTCATGCTTAATCATAAAGGAAACAGTATGTGTTCCTCTTATTTATTAATCCTCCCCCTAATATACAGTATGAACTTTTTCAAGTTGCGCAATAATGCGTGAAAGCGATATTGAACAGCTGTTTTTTGTCACGCAACGAAAATTTATTCTAAAGAATTGTATTTTGCTGTTGATACATTTAGATTTGTATGGTCCTGTCAAGCCCTTTCACTAAAGATAATTTTTGTGGACAATAATCTAACAGTAGCCTATATTTCAAAGTGCAACCATCCACGAATGTGTGGGCTGTTGGAGGGGGAGGACTGGGGAATATTGTGAGCCTGTGAATTCTGTAGGGGAGTAGAGAGGCATGCCAGCCATTCGCACTTAGTACATGGGCAAACACTGTTGGAGTTTAAACCAAAACAACAAAGTTTTTGTAAGATGGTTTCAACTATTAATAGTTCCGGACACAGATCAAAGTGAGGAACTGCAGGTCACAATTCCTTTCTTACCACAATTAATGTGCGCTAGTTTAGACACTTAGAAAAACTTCCAGTGCACTTCAACTGCTGAAGGATTCATCCTGTCCCAGCCTGTCAGATGTTCTGGTGTTGTGCGAGAGCTACAAATGCTGCAAAGTACTTCTGCAGCACCGTAATAAAGGTAAGACATTTATGGTGATGGTAAAGACATGATGTACAGCTAATAACCTTGCACTGCATTGCGATTGGTCGTATTTGTCGAACAATGACACACACAAATGCACCCACCCATGCATATACGGACAGTGTGTTTGTACAAAGGGATATACAAATGTACAATCAAGCAGGCAACATCCCCAAAAATCCGTACTGTTTGGTAAAGCTGAGTGCATCTTTGTAGGCTACTGGCTAGAACATTAGCTAGCAGCAACAGCCATAAATGTAATGTGACCATTAGGAATTCGATTCATGATTGAATCTATTTTGCTTATATGATTGATGCACAAGAACCATAGCCTATGGGGTTCCATTTGTGGCAAAAATAAAATTGCAGTGGCATAGGCCTACCGTGACCCTTGATACTGGGCCTTTAGTGTTAACACAAGTGACACAAAATATGCCGTATGTGCTCAGAACCAGTGTGCAATGCACAAATTAACTGTACAGTAAAGCTAACCTCACACACATACACACGTGCTCACGTAATGCATAGGCTACAACCTGATCTATATATTTGCCTGATCTGTGTACTGTTACTGTACCAAAAACTGTAATAGGATTATCAAAACGCTGAAATTAAATCAGACTCACTGAATGACGATCTCTATTTGAAAACAGAATTCCCCCTGCGGTCCATGCTAGCTAGTTTTACTTCAGTAACTGGCCCACCGATCAGTCAAATGACAGGGAGTGCAACAAGATGACAGAAGTACAGTTTAAAATTGACACAGACAAAGGTTTTGTCATGTGAGTAAATGACATAGATTCATTGTCAAAATAGAATGGTCAAAATAGTTTTGTCACTACTGAAGTACAGTTTAAAGGTGAATAGACAGACACATGTTTTGTCACATGTTCAGTCGACATAGACAGTGCGCATGTTGACTTAATTTTGGCACAAATGGAACCCCATACTAGCCAGCTGTTGGCCCATAGCCTATAGGCCTACCTCAAAATGCCAAGCAGCCTAAGTTACTAACTCCATGTGACTACAGTTGGAGCATGTAGTCCCACAGTCTAAACAAAAATGGTCAGTGACGTTAACATGGGTGCCGGGCATAGGCCTACACTAACATCTCATCTCAAGACCTGACTAAAGGTTAGATGAGTGGGTTTCAAAACAGATCCATCTCTGGTTTGACAAGCAGGAATGGCTGGGAAAATGTGGCTTGGAGAAAGTCTTGCAATCTACAGATATTTTTAACATTTCTAACATTTTTCAAAGTAATTGTTAATTACAATTAGGTCATTTAGCAGACGCTTTAAGTGACTTACAATTACGTTATGGTATTACAGGGAGCCGATAGGGGTTAGGCATCTTGCTAAAGGATGCTTACAGGTAGGCAAACTCAAACCCATGACCTTCTAGCTAGGATTCCAACACCTAGACCTCTAGACTATCCTGCCCCGTTAAAACAGAAACTAAATTCAAGTTATTGATATAGTATTTAAATAAAGTTTGAGATCTATTCTATCCATGCACATTAAAAGATCACATTTAGAACCAGAACCAAGTCAAATATTCTAGATCACAGTGGGGATGACCTTCTGTGTCATGTTGGGTTCATTCAAACTATCACTATTTTTTTCAGCAGATGCATGGCAATCATATTCCGAAAACAACTTAATTCACAGTTCTCCTGTGACAGATAATAGGCTACTGACGACTCACGACCGCTTGCATGCAGGTCTTTGGAGCAACCTATTACGCCAAGGGCCATCTGTCCCGCAGTGTGTTGCAGCGCCATAGATTACGTCTGCCCGAGAGAGAGAGAGAGAGAGAGAGAGAGAGAGAGAGAGATGCGCTCTCTTATCCCATCCACATACACGCCTTTCAGATGCAGTGTGACTAGCACAGGCAATACTTGAGCTGTGCGTCTTGCCTTCACAAAGAAGTTTCGCCAAAGGATTCTGTCTAAAACTCATCACCTTCATGTCGACTCTGTTGGATACTAACCCACCGATGCTATGGTTACCTTTATTACGGTAGGATGTGGTTTATTTGTCTACCAATCGGCCTATAATTATAACTGAAAACTAGTGAATATTACACCGTTTCGAGAAAGAGTGACAGCGAGTGTTTGAGTGCCCTGCGTAAAACTGTAAATAAATGAAGACTGAAGGACGTGATCCGCGTGTTGTACAGTTGCAGCACTTTTACAGCAAATCGATGTACAAAAAAAACAGCGTCGCAACAAGTCTGTGAATGTGGACACAGGGGCCAAATTCAAACTCTATTGTGACTTTTAGCGCTGCATTAATGATAAAATGCATTTACTTTCTTACGGTGCGTTACGCTGGTATTTGACTTGAGGTTTTGTTGCTGAAATGGAAGTGGAATGTGAAACGCATTGCACTCTGCGCAGCCCCAAGGAACAGAGGAACCAGTACGGGCAAATTCATTTCTTACACCTTTCACCCCCCCACCCCCCCCGCTCCCTGCACAGGTACACAAAGGATCTAGGCTGGTCCGGTTCCAAAGCTATTAAGCTTACATACTGTATACTTGTATAGGCTACTGTACGCTAAAGGCTCTTGACTTGCGCTTTTAGGGTGTTTGAAAGAATTGGGTCGGCTAAATACGCACGGTGTAGGCTACAGTGCACTTATATGTTGTGTGTTACGAAAACATTAATTGTTCTACAGCACGATGTTAGTAGGGCTGAAATCTGATATGTCACAGTTAACACAAAAGACAGACTATACGTTGACTTACAGTATAGGCTATACTCCAAGCTCTGCGTCCGCGTGCTTGTGCCAGGAGGGTGTGTGCAATGAAGAAAGTATAGGTATAACCTAAATATATTTTTGACCGGGTGCATCTTTAAGATGGACCATATATTGTAAACCTTAGTTTATGGCATGGCTCGACTATACTTCTGTCAAAAGTTGTCCGTCCCGCAACGACTTGAACTCGCCTACTTCGGCGCGTTTATGGGCGTGGGTGCACGGATGAGTCTAGCCAACAAGAAATTATTTGCTATGATAATGAACTGTGGCCTCATACAGTAGGCTATAATATAAGGTCCACAAATTAATGGGGTGTTGGCCCAATAGTGCTGTCGGTCTGTGGCCAAATTACAGAACCTCTACCCCTGAGGTGTGTATGTAGTAGGCCTAGGCTAGTCTATGAACATTGTGTGAGGTTATCGCAATAGGCAACAGCCTGGACTGTAGCCTATCCTACAGTGGGCCTGTATCGCATGGTCTTAGACGTGCGATTAGTCCGGGCAGCTTTGTGTCATGGCGAGTATCAGTGGGCGTCTTGAGCCCCGTGGTAGCTTTACTCTTCTTGTGGCAGTCGTGTGTGCGTGTGTGTGTGTGTGTGTGAGTGCGCGCGCGCGCTTGTTTGTGTAGGCTGCTGGAGCAGCTGTTGCAGTGTGGCGGATTTGAAGCAGTAAAGTGAAGTGACAGAATTTCCGTTCTTCAAAACTGCATGCCATAAAGACTGTCTTTATGCACATAATTTAATATGGAACACACACCTCTATATCAGTGGTTCTCAAACCTTTTAGCCGATGACCCCACCCCTCAAACCAAAAGTGAACGAGGTGGGTCGCAATTTAGTCTCAGGCCTATTGTTACGCAGAAGCTCGTGTCCACCAGCTAGCATACGGAACTCTTCATAACCCTGCGAATAAGTTCCCTTCTCCTCCTCATAGACAATAATTTTTTTTAATACATTTTATAAAAGATAAGTATATGTGTGTTGAATGGCATATAAAAAAGCAACATTGTTTTGTAACACATTGTAAAACAGTTAAATTAATAGCCTACCGCTCACTTAAATTTCAGTGACATCAAGTCGCAAAGCATTGTGGGCCAATTTTAATTGATGGATACATTTTCATGTAATTAGAACAGCCTAAATAAATTAGTTAATGAGTGTATTTCGGTCTGGAGGAAGTAAAAATTGTGTACAACCCCATTAGCCTACACATAGGTCTGAAAAAGGCCTTCTCTGCCTATGGCTTCACAAGAACAACAATACTGAAAGCTAGAAAACTCACACAAGGGTTCTCTGTTAACCACCAGCATTGCAATGCATTGAAATAATATTTTTGGTAACACAGAACTTTGGGAGTCGTTGGCGCAGTTAGCATGCCTCACGGTTGTTTGGTTCAAACAGTAATAACAATGATAGACTTGTGAAACACTGTTGTCATTTTCCACTTATGGAATGTCAGCCTATAGATTTCATCTGCAGAGAACCAAGTGCCCAGACCGTAGCTAACTTTGATATTTGAGCAGACAGATGTTCACGTTGGCCTGAGGGTGAAACTCGATTTAAACGGTATCTCCTCAAATCGGACACACCTACCTCACACATTGTCACAGCACATATGTAGACACAGCTTAGTTTCAACAGCGAGCCTGGGCTATGATTCGCTTCTTGAACTAACTTATGATCATTGCAGTTTAAAGT
>JAODLI010002264.1:0-10656 GCA_027575585.1 Percopsis omiscomaycus
GTTTGTGGATGAGTTTTATGTTATTAAATACCCTGTACCTCTCTGCCTGCCTGTTCCGCCTGGTCTGTCTGCATTTGTCTTCAGTGCCCAAACACTTAACATAAGTGTAACTACAGGAAATAGGATGTTATACAGTGGTAAACACTCAAATGTTCCAGTGTGTTGCAGTCATCAGATTTGAAACAAGTGTAAATGTGTTAAATTCACAAGGTAAAACAACAAATAATGTGTTGTAGGGTTTCCAATAAAATACAGGGTGAACAGAATTAACAAATGACTTATTTTGTTTTAATTATCATGTTCCATACTATCCCAACTTTTTTCAAAATTGGAGTTGTATGAATCTTAAGCAACCTATTGAGTAAATTAAATTACGGTATTCATATATTCATATATTATTGTAATACACACGTTTTATGTTTATTTCTCTAGCACTGTTGTTGCTTTTATGGCCTGGTTAAATCCATCCTGATATTGCAAACTCCACCTCTACAAGTGTCTCTGCTCAATTCATTTGTCACCCAGGCGGTGCCAAAAGGTGTCAATCAAATCATTAGCAGGTGATTGGACCCCATTGAACTAATTGGAACACGACCCAGAAAACACAGGCGCTGTCAACAACAACAACTGAAATCCCCACCTGGATACTGACTAGTCGGGGGTTTGCTAGCCGACTGTCTCGTTTTCAGTTGAGAGTTCTCTCAATATGTGAAGTGGAGCAAATCATATAGGCGGAGCTTGCATGGTTTTAACCAGGACAGTGGATTTTACAGATGAAAGAAATCATCGGTTCATATTTTGCTATACGATTCTAATTTACACTCCCGTAATGATCCCTTTTACAAATTGATTCAAAAGAAAACATTAATGAGCATAAAGAATCAATTCATCTTGATACTCTGTGTTAGCAAGAGCGTGGCTTTTCATATCTGACATCCCCGCTTTCTCATTCACCACTTCTCAGTGCACTGTGCACACACACACGCGCACACACGCACACGTGCACACACGCACATGCGCGCACACACACACACACACACACACACACACACACACACACACACACACACACAGGCTCCCAAGGCCACTCTCTACAGTTTGTATTGGAGAGCGGAGATCATCCATGATAGCGGCTGACTGGCCCCATGGCAGAGCCACTGATTGCATTACTCAGAGCTTCCCACTCTAGGTCATAATACCTGCCAGCTACAGTAGTAAAGAGACATCCAAAGGAACCAGCAACTGATTCTGAGCGTGAAAAGTGTAGGAAGAAATTATATTAGCACCTGTGCAGATTTCTACTGTCCTGCCCAACATACATGCCTCCTTCTCGAGGTATACAGTATATGCCGGCTGTATGGTTTCTGAGAAAGTGGCATGTTGTTTTTATGAGAAAAAAATGCATATTCTTTAGACTTTTCTGCCTTTTGAAAAAATAAATAATAAAAATATAGGTTCACAAATTCAGTTCAGAAAAGCTTTAAGTGTGTAGAGTAGTTTTTTTTTTTTTTACATTAATCCCTTCGACTTTACTTCGGTAGAAACAGCACGGCATCAGTGATTGGACGTCCTTGCTAGACAATAGAGGTGATTTGCACCACAGGTGACCTTACTAGAAATTGACAATCAACATCTGGCCCATAAAATGAGCAGAAATGAAATCAGGAACCGTAAATTCACACTTATTATACATATTGTGAACAGGGTATGAGGGAGCACTGTGTGCGTGTGTGTGTGTGTGTGTGCAACTATGGTTGTCCATATATGGTCACCCCCATATTTTCATTTAATGTTTTTATTTTTTAATTTAATTTAATGCACTTATTTATAATAGGGATACTACTCATTACACATTACGTCTGTGGAATTACCTTGTGGTTGAAACCAGCTATACAAAGTGACAGCAAGCTCCAAAGCTACAGACCCGTCATTCATTTCAATGAGCGCCACTGGGCTAAAGTGAGCGTGAAACTGGCTGGCGAAAAAGTTTACCAAAGTTCTACAGTTCTTTATTAAAATGTTCACTGATGCGGACTAGACAATCAGAGAGTAGAGATGTTCATATGCCATCGCTGCCTCTTCTCGGCGATCATCTAAATGACATTTACGCCTCCACGAAGGGTGGAGGCAGGTTTTCGAGGCTTTATTAATCTCTTGTGAGGTCTATTGAACGCAAAACCAAACGAATCGCAATTTGAATAATGCGTTAATTAACAAAATTCTGGCAATGGAAAAAATATCATGATATACGTAATGTAATAGTAAAATAATGATTGTGATCATATTATCTCCAATATATTCACAGCATGTAGGAGAGGTTGATTTTGAAGCATATTGAAAGTGGGTGGGTCCATCTTGTACGGGAGGGGAGGAGGGAAAGCTAAGATTCTTGTGATTCGATTGATGCAAACTATTTCAAGATACAATCACAACAGCAGGTACAATCAAAGGCTCTGTCAGACCACCAATGAACAAACAATTCCAAAATGTTTGTGGAACCGGTTGTCGCGAGTAACTGCAGTTGACCGGACGTCATCATTGTGGATGCTATACCGTTCCAGGCTGAGCTCCGGTGCTTCAGGAGAGGCAGTTGCCTTGACAATGGTCTCCCGGTCCACACGGCTAGAGACTCAGCCGGTGCAGAAATAGTCATGGCCTCAATTGCAGCTGTTGTATAAGAGCCTTGGGATGCGTTTGTCTACAAGGTGAAAAAAGAAAATGAATGCTGGAGAACTTCACTGGGAGAGATTCTGCAACGGCAGTCAGGCGTGAGCATGTGGACCGTGAGCATGTGGACCGTGAGCATGTGGACCGTGAGCCTGTGATCCTGCTGTGCTTCATTTGCCACCTTAATGGAGTCCATTGCCTCGTTCGAGGACTCAAGGAAGTAGATGCTTCTTCCTTGTGAAGTGATGTACTGCTTGGGTGTCTTGAGCCTCCATTTGTGCCTGGAGAAATAAATTGAAATATCGGGTTGTCCGACATCGAGCAGGTAGTTCTCACCCTGGCCCTGTGTGTCTACGATGTATCGTATGACATCATATGACCAGTTGTTGATGGCCTCGGTTATGGGCAAGCCAAAGAGATCTTCTGGAGACTTAAATGCCAAAGGTTGCATTTTTCGCGAGGAAGAAGTACACATTTTTAAAACATGCATGATTTCCTGGTTTTATGTGATGTTTTTAACAGTTCAGACAATTCTTCCATATATTTGCGAGTCTTCTCACAGATATTTATTGGCATTAGCAGGGGTGTCTTTTTTAAGTAGCATTTAAATATGGTTGCTAGCTATAAGCATAAATGACAGTTAATTGTGTCATATTAAAGGCTAGAAAACTGGCACTATGACAGAATGACTGCAGGGTCTTGAGGGTTCAGATGGCGGTGAGGACGCCAGTGTGGAAGGCGGGAAGACACGATACGATCACTGCATTTCCTTACAGAAATGAAAGGCACATCGGAGATTCTTTGCGCTTAATAAAGGAAGTAATGAAATCTAATTAAATCGCCGTTTGAACAGCCCTCGGGCTCACAAGATGCTTGACTTATTCTGGCCTTAATCCTTTTCCTATATAGGTGCAATGTATTAAACTAAGAAATGCGGTGTTCCAGAGTCAACCAGATATATACTGTATATACAAATTCATATGAATCCCCATTGAAAGAAGAACAACATTAGAGGACAGTGTGGATAATTTCATACTTCAGAAAGCACGTTAGAGATTTCAGTGATCAATCTAGTGAGAAATTGAAACAGTAATGAAGTGGGTACAGTATGAGGTTACATGGAGATCACAGGAGTTTTGGAAAATATGTTTTCCAATATGTTTCTTCACAGAAATATACCGTACTCCCTTTCTATACAGCCTACCATCTAAACAGCCTGAGTCTACTTCACATATTTTGGCTCTTGTTGTTGGTTGGTTGTTTATTAGCTCAACACCAGAAGAGAGAAGAAGAAGAGGCTTTAGACAAGGTGGTTTTTCAGCCTCTCCTGATTTTAGTTACTAGATGTTTGAGGATGATCTCTGTTTAGATCAATACGGTGCCTGATGTTTTCCTTTTCTAATTGGCCTACATACAGCAAGTACATCTTATCTCATGTAGCAGATTTAAGGATTAAAGGAGCACCAACAATATTAAATCATTTCTTGATTTTGATCATCAAAACATTTGAAATAGGTCTAACCTACAGTAAGCCTCTACATGTTTCAGTTAAATATAGTGACTTCTATATTATATTTGTACTGATAAACATTATATGAATTTCACCTGTGAAAGTAAAAAACATGGAACGTCCAATCCACATATGCCCCAAATTATTTTGGGCTCAGCCCCAAATTTATTGGAACCGGCTGACGCCCTGATTAGACAACCTTGTATTCCTACCAGAACTTGACAGGGAGTGACTGCAAGCTCGGTGATAATCGCAAGTAAAGCCGTTCCACAAGGGGATACAATTATTGAATTACACCAGTGAAAAAGACATTACCTGAACCCCTCCAGCAAAAGTAATCTCACCCAGGTATTAGGTAAACAATCGCTTTCTAGATGAAAATAGAGGCAAAAGTTTGTTCCGCTCTTGGGTTTGTAATGTGCCATCATGTTAAAAAGTGTCATTACCTTCAACGTTAATGGGATGTGTTGTGTAATTTTTGAAGGGTACAGGGTACTACTATCGTAAACGGTGGAGGGCCAAGAAAAACACGACAATTTGGCTTTTATTCAAATGGCTTTGCCATTGAAATCCAGTTTCTACTTATACAGGCAATTAAATAGGATCACACGCACTTGAGTACTGGATGGTTACAGTAATATGAGGCTTGTGCCATAGTTCAGGAAATGAAAAAAACATTCCCTGCGTCTTAACAATCAGTCTCCAGTTCACTGGAGAGACTTTGCATACTGACAGCACTTTCGCCATAATTGGATCACCAACACAATTTTCCACATTGGGAAAATTGTGTTTGGTCTTTCACTGCAGTAATGTTTGTAATGTTTGTGTTCCAATAAGATAGTGCTTTCCTGTAGCCTTCAAACAGAGCAAAGCACAGTGCAGCAGAATAATGGCTGTTATATCTTTAGGTACATCTTTTGGCTAATCACGTGAATCTTCTTGTACGATTGCCGAGGGGACTCAAATGCCTTGCGTGCCTTGTTGTGGTCTGCTTTCCAAACCACTGTTCCACGCATTTATTATAATAGAGAACAATAATGTGTCTTTAAAAAAAGCTTTAGCCTACTTTTCTCATGCTATATAACAACGACTGAGCTCTCAGGCTGTAAAAACCCACAACATAATTTTCACAAAATACAGTATACATGTTCAGATTTGTACAATATGTGCAGTGTTTAACCTTAGTTGAATATTTGAGCAGGACACAGGTACATCACACTGACCTTTGGAACCCCAGCCATGCAGTACATTGGAAAGACATTGGAAAGGTTCTATGTCTTTTAGTTTGCAAATGTAATTAGAAAGCTCTCATTAGGCTAGCTAAGGCTCAGCAGCCCTAATGTAAGAAGAGGTCCAGACACTCCAAGCATTACAAAAGACATATTAAGGGAGGTCTTAATAAACTAATTGGATGAAATGAATATAATGAGAATGCAGATGGGGCCCTTATGAACACGAATTTACAACACTGTAGATTATTCTAATTTACTTTCATAATACTTTGTCTCTCTGGGTCAGTTGGCTAAAATTTGCTATCTATACAAATAGCTTTTTTACCCATGATCCTCTGTGTTAAATAATGCATACCTGCACATGGTGTTGTTTTGTTAGTATTTATCCTGAATTATAAGGATAACAAATGCAGGCCAAACAAGTACATATTTGCATTTCAGTATTCCTCAAATGGAATCAGAAAGCTTTTAAAAAGCCCTTTGTATCCAGCTTTGGGCACAACAGTCAATACCTCCTGCTTTTCCATTTAATGGACCGCCTCTTAGGGAAACACAATAGCTGCAAGCTGGGGCATTATTCTTTATCTTCTGTTTTGTAACTATCAATTTGGAGTCTTTTTCAGGATTAGCTGACTAGAAACTTTTATAAGACAAAATGCCGGAATTGAAATGTAGCCCTTAGCCCGGGGGGTGATTACAGCATAGTCATGGCCTTTGTCTTTAGTAATGGTATAGGCTATAAACATCGTCGAAAAACAGATTTTTTTTGTAAGAGCCTGACAGTGAGGCCATAGCAATGAAAGAGAAGATAACACTTTTTAAAGGTACAGTCCTTGATTGTGTTATATTACTTTCAGAATCCCACATTTCTGTCCCGGCTTATTGTTTATATATTAAGGGGGAGGGGTAGAGAAGGGTGTGGAACGATGGGTCCAGGACTCATTTTCACAAAGCATTTTATCTTAGCGCTAAGAGTACTCCTAAATCGCACTAAATGTTTCTAACTAAACGTTTTCTCCTAAATCCTATTTACAAAGCTGCTGCGATCAACTTTTACTAAGGAATGGGGAGAAATCTTAAGTTAAGAGAAAGGGCGGTGTAGACCTCGTTGCTATGGATGATGTCACGTTTCATGAACAATGATTGGCTATAGGGGATGGGTCTCTGTCAGTGAATTCATCATAGAAATACTGCAGAAGTAAGTATCATTGTTGCCATATTCAAATAATGCCCACCCCTGCAGGGGCAGGGGTGGGCATTGCTCACCCTAGCTTAAGCTTTGCCCATCAAAAATAATAACCAAGTAGGCTTCATTCGCAGTTAGAATCCTATTTAACACTTACGTGCCCATCCATTCAAATGTTCGTGCAAGAAATCTACATTTAAATTATTCAAACTTTAACCATATAACAACAATGTCTTTCCAAAGTATTGTTGCTAGCAACATGTAGGAAGAACAAGTAACAGCAACAACTGATAATTATGTCAAACAAGACGGAATAAAAACTACGTTGTTCAAGGTTATGGTGTAACGGTGTCCTAACAATAACACAATTACTGTAAAAACAATAACACACTTAGTGTACCCAAACACACTGGAACAAATAAGGCCAACATTAAAGTGCAAATACAATTATGGAACTTAAATGCAACACAAACAACACGCTGAACACAAGGAACTCTGGGAAAAGGGTCCGAGCTTGGCACCGTCGCTACAATATTGCCTCAGTGGTGTACAGTGTCCTTGGGAAAAGCAGCAGCCATTTAGTTATTTGGTGTTAGTGACTTAGGAAGCCTCTTGACTACCACTAACTTTTTACAGATTTAGGAGCTGGTTTTAGCAATAAAAATCTTTGTGAAATACTCCTAGACCAAAAATGTAGGAGTCCTAAAATTAGGACTGACACGGCCATTATTTTTAGGAGTTTCTCCTAAATCGGCAGGTTAGGAGCTACAGTACCTTTAGGCTTAAGATGCTCTGTGAATATGGTACAGTAGTAGCATAACATATATCATTAACAAATATCACAAACAAAAAATATTTTTATAAAAAAAAGGTTTTTAAACTTTTTTTAAACTTTATTTTTAAATGGAGTAAAAAAAAAACGATTAAAAAATAAAGTTTGCAAAATAATTTCCCAAGATTACGACGCGACCCCGTGGGGGGTCCGTTTTACTCTGACTAGCATAACGTGAAGCAGACTGTCTCGGCGTGCCAAAACCAAAAATGCTGTTGTCATCCCCGAGAGTCTGTACTGAAGCTTGGACGACAGGCGCCTTCCGACAGAAGGATGCTTCGGCATACCAAACATCACAGTCAATGCCAGGTGACAGCTCATAACAGATGGAGTGATTGCAGTTGACTGCAATCTGAAATCTGGGAGGATATCAAGGGTGCCATCAGCATCTGGGAATGGTGAGATTCATTGGACATCTCCACTCCGGAATGTAAGAAAAACTTTCCATTTGAAAGTGAGGTGATTGTGTTTTACATAAACATTCCAAACTGCCTGCCCATAAACCTTCCAACACACACGCCCACACACACCTACACAGACACACACCCAGAGACCACAGATAGTGTTTAATAGAGGTGCCATTGCAGTTACTCTCAAACGACATATGGAAAAGTGTTGCTTTGTCCTTGATGTGTCCCAAAGATATTGTTTTCTTTCCCCCTAAGAATCAGGCTTACAGGCTCATGTGGAAGACCAACACATGACAGATTCAGACATGGCATAGTCGACTAATTCTAAGAGAAGCATCTGTGTGAGTCTTGACTCTTGAGAATCTGCATTCAGGTCCAGCTCTTATTGGGGCTTGACGAAGTGATCGATTGGTCTGAAGCATTGTGAATAAGGCTTCCATGAAGGACATCACACAGTCAAAGGATACAAGGTCACTGTTTTCAGGCCGGTAAAACATTTTGTGCTTTATATCCTCATTCTGTCACTAGGCCTAATAGCGACAGAAAGAATCTAAAAAATATACGGCTCCTTTTATTCGAAAAACAAATGAATAGCCTGATGACGTACTTTTAGTGGGAGAATGGAGGCCTGGGCATTGCTATTAAATGACTCACGTGTTCAGAACCACAGTGTGGTGACACACCCGTTATTAGGGTAGATTAATTATTGTTGATGAAAATTACAGACCATTGAATAGCTGTAGAATACATTTGAGAGATGAAGTTGACTCTATATAAAACAGGACAGAATATCGATGTGACAACTGGGGTGTCTTTCGTTATTCCTAGACCTTCTGGGTGCTGATCTGGGTAAAATATATGACTGTCTCAGTTAGGCAAAAATTTGTGTTTTTGTTGACTTTGAATGTAGGGGAGAACTGGGACGAAAGGAACATTTCATATAAACATATGCTGGTGGATATCATGGGCGTCAGCTGCACTGTTAAACATCCGGGGCTGAGCCCAGATTCTAGCTAACCTCACACGCACATACTGTACGCGCGCGTACGTCTTGTGTAACAATGTAACAATGGACCCGCGAGACCGGCTGCGTCATGAACATTATTGCATATTCATTCAGAAAACATTTGTGTTGTTGTTGTTGAACTGCACCTAAACTTTGTGTTGCATGCATTTAAATTTACATTCGGGGCTACAGTCAAAACATTCGGGGCTGAAGCACCGGAAAAATGACCTGGCGACGCCAATGGTGGATATTAGGAGTCACTATCCTGCCATGGTAAGAAGGCTAGGAAATTTGCTTCTTATGGTTGTGGTGGGGTGCACATATCAAGTTATCTAATTATTATCTTGTAAACTAGATGTCTGTGCTTTGACTAGAAAAGACGTAACAAGACCTGAATATTCTCAAAGATAGTGTTGATTGGATTCTCTGTTAATTTCGGCCTTGCTGGTCGTACCTCTGCTCTGCCAGATGGGCCCTTTCCTTAAGGCGCACACTGGGCACACAGCTATGCTAGTAGACTGGTGTGGGAGTGTGGGCGTGGTTTAGCCCTGTCTGTGTGTGGGAGGGAATGTTTGGAGGTGTGGTTCGCGGGGCTGAGAGACAGGTGCTGTGTCTCTTTTAAGCAGTAAGCGAGCACAGCTGCGGGAGGATGGCCAGCGAACGAATCGCCCCAGTGGAGGCCGAGACGAGAGAACAGACTACCAAACAGGCAGTGTTAAAGTCCTGGCAGTTGTGCTGGCTATATAATAAAATAAACCGCGTGAAACACGAGGAAACCCAACTATACCTGTTTGGACAGTGTACTGTGTGTCACAACTGGATTGGACGATCTGTCCACCCGAGCTTGAGGAAAAGTCAAACACAGACAAGCAGCCTCGTATTTCAGCTGGTTGGTCCAGTGAACCACCAGTACGCCTGACTCAAAAACCCTCTCCTCTCCTCGTTTAGAAAGTGCTCACTACAAATCCTAGCTAACTGGAGGATTCTCTCGCTTCAGTGCAGCTACGTGCAGCTTATGAGACAAAGTATAAAGAATAAAAGTGGACAATATTTCTTAGGTTTTTGACTATAAAATGTATTGACTCTATAAACAAAATGCATCCAGGGGAAATTTTTAAGTGACGCCCCTTGAATGTTTTTTGGTTTTGTCTTTCCATATTTTCCATTGATTCTGCGATTGTCAGTGCTGTTACTAGTTAGCTAGGACTTCCAAGCCAACCGACCACATGATGTCACATTCTATGCTAGGACAGGAATGGCGCCACACTTGTTCTAACTTAAATTACTTTATTATTTTTAATCCAGTTTCACTGACAGTGTTAAACCTGTAAGGATTTTTAGAGTGGGAATCAATCTTGCAAATGATGCTAACTTCATATAGTGTTTTATTCCACATTTCCAGTTTCAAAGCAGAAGGATAGCGAGGGGCTTATCATTCACAATCCACGATGAAGTTATGGTAAACAACTGAAGCATTTTGTACTCAACATGAATAAAGCCTGGTCAAAGAGTTATATTTTCCAGAGCATTCCAGCTGTGGCCTTGGGCTCCGTGTGGACAGTCCACCACCAGCTGAGCCTCTTAGATAAGCTCCCAGCCACAGAGAAAGAGAGAGAACAAAAGCTGGGTGAAGTAAGGAGCAGGCCAACAGAACTGCGTGACTGAGCAGGGCTCCATTTCACAGCAAAAAAAGGCAAAGAGGGAGGTTGAAGGCAATTGAATCAGAATGGAAGTGCGTGTGTGTGTGTGTGTGGGTGTGTGTGTGTGTGTGTGTGTGTGTGTGTGTGTGTGTGTGTGTGTGTGTGTGTGTGTG
>JAODLI010002265.1:0-10655 GCA_027575585.1 Percopsis omiscomaycus
GGGGGGGGGTGTTCATGCCCGATGCGTGTGGCTGGAGAAGACCTCCCTGAAAGCGCGTCAGACCCTGCAGGTCGGAGGAATTACAGGGAAGCCGTTTGGTAATTACAGCCCCAGACATCTGAGGCGAAAATCACTTCGGGATGCGACACAAAAAGTTGAAACTTCAAGTGTGGTAAAACTGAAAGTGATGTGTAGCACGGGCGCTCTTCAATGGGCCTCTAATGGAATGCAAATCTCACAGACTGTCTGCACATTTTTTTAAGGGATTTGCATACGATTATGTATCCAAGAAGACCATTTAGACAGGAAATCACAAGTAGTATCATTAAATTAAATCATGGTATCATTAAATAAGAGCCACGCTATGGAGTCACGCTCAGTTTGAGCATGTAGAAAAGTTTTATATTTGTAAAATAAAGTCCGCAAAAACGTTTGTACTTGTAGAAATGTTTCGAAGTTAAGTTTTGTAGAAGTAGAAAAATTTTGAGCTTTAACCTTTACGCTTTGAACTTGTAGAAAAGTTTTAAGCCTTTAGTACATTGACCTAACTGAAAAAAAATGTTAGCCAGGCCTTTTTTTCCGATTTTTTTCGAAATGTGCAAATCCGTCTTTCAAATGTTAAAACTTTATTCGCACCTTTGAAACACTGAAACACACACACACACACACGCACACACACGGGTTCCAACAGCAAGTACAATACGTAATTCCAAGTGTGTGAAACTTTTTTGGCACTGCAGTTGACAGGTTTGACGTAATTAGCCTTATCCAAGTGTGTGAGTGGGCGGTCATCTGCAAGTGAGAAATTTAGGTTAGATCTGAAGACTTACGAGTTGAGTAAGAATGGACCTGCATGCGAATAGAATGAAACTGCTCAGGAATATTCCCTTCACTTGAATATATCTTATAAATAAAAACGTATTTGAGAAATATTGATATCATGAATAGTAACTATATCAAACGGATTGTGCGAGAGAATTGTCACCATCCAAAAAGACTGGAGGTAGTCTTTCCTCTTTGCAACAACTGATTTATTACTTTCCACATGGTTTTAATATATATATCACTGAAATATTTTGTTCTTGCAGATCTAATGGAATGAATATATTTATATATATAGGATTTATACACACTGGGTAAGAGGAGTAGGATTTGAGACATATTTTCTGTACAGTTTATTCTTTTTCAGCTTCAGTAAATCAACTGTAAACCAAAGCTTATTGAAGTCTTGACTGTATTTCTTGGTAGAACTACCAATTGGAAAATTAAAACTAAAGCTAGCTTAAAATTTAAAAAAACATAAAATTTGAATATGCAAAATCAGCATTATTTTCCTCATATAGATCATCTCATGAAATACTGGCAAGCATGTCTTTAAATTTAGAAATGGACTGGCTCATAATTCTTTTGTGCATTATTTTCTTGGTACTGTATGTTTAGCATTAACCTTGATCAAAGAGTACTAGAATCTGAATACAGGAGCCCCAGATTCCATTCCTTCACTTAAAGAGTTAGTTAAGAAAATCCCCAGTGAGGGTATCTAATTTAAAAGAGGTTTATATTGAAATCTCCTAAAATGTAACAGAGGTCATCCTTGTCAATTATCAGGTCAGGGGGAACTGGAAACACTCTCATTAAAATCATAGAAACACACACCGGTAAGTCATTAAACTGAGTTTCATTATACAAACTACAGAAGTTAGAGGCATCAAACGATGAAAAAAAAACTGTTGGTCTGGCTCAAAGAGAAAATCAAACGGCTTGAAGATCTGGCTTTCAAAATTAGGCAGAATGAGCATCGGCCTGCCTTTGTGGGTTTCGGTGTTGGTGGATGGACTATAAGTTTGTCATATCTCAAATATGCAATGTCACCTCTCTCCCTCGAGCTACCTACAGTTTTCTCACTTTTTCATCAGATTTAGACACCTTTTCCTTTCTAAACTCTTTAATGCTATCTACAACAATATTATGGCGTCTTCTTGACTTGAATTTCTTTCGGGATCAATAAAGTATCTATCTATCTATCCATCCATACCTCCAGTAGTCTGTCTTGTCTGAGATTGAGATACATTTTTTGCAAATTGTGTACAAATCTGTCTGGGTTTCATTGCAGTTCTTGGACCAAGTTTTACACAAGAGTGGGAGTGTGGGCGTGGTTTGGCCCTGTGTGTGTGTGGGAGGGAACTTTTGGAGGTGTGGTTCACGGGACTGGGGGACAGGTGTGGGCAGTCATTAATCACCTGTCTCCCTTCTAAGCAGTGAGTGAGCCACAACAAGTTTACAGGTACACTTTCAATTGCGTTAAAGCGTCCTCGGAACTTTACATGTCCTCCCCAATGTTCTGAAACTGTGGCCAAAAGTGCACGTAGCAACAATGTTTTTGTAATGCTCATTTTAACCACAAGGGTAATTCCAGATGTAATGGAGGCCAGTGGTACAGTGAGGTGCTGAGCTGTGCAGAGTAAACCTCACTCCCCGACACCTTAAGAGACGTGCTAGCGACAGACACTAGGGCCCATTGGGTTTTAGCCTTCCTTGCTAACACGTCCACCTCCCACGCCGGGGATCCGGGTTGGAGTCCAGTGCGGGACTGGACCGGTTACATATAAAAAAAACAGGGTTGTCTGTAAATGTAAAAGTTATGGAGTAGTAAAATGTCAACATCTCTATTGCCAGCCACTGACACGGTTTACTCTTTGGTTGGTTGGATGCGGTACATTTTCTTCTGATTACATATAGATATAGGCAGAGATACCAGATGTAGGTAGGATAAAGAGAACTGTCAGAGAACTGTCATAGGTTATGCAAAATTGTGGACAGTACAGAAGGGGAATAACACAGATGAACAATAGCCTCTGTGAAGGACTGACCTTTGTAATGCTGCGGAAATACAATGACTGTTTAGAAAACGGAAATGAAATGGTCGGTTATGTCATTGGCTATGTCCTTTTGTTAGGTCCAATTGTACAGCTTGATGACTTTATTACAATTAGGTTAGTCCAAAGCGACTTACAGTGAGTACAATTATAAAGGAGCAGATAAGGGTTAGGCATCCTGCTAAGTGATATAGGACAACTCCAGGGCTTGAACACATGACATCCCGGCAGGGAATTGAACACCCAGACCACTAAAAGGATCCTGTCCCTACTATTATACAGGATAGTTCTCATTATAGAAAATAAATAACCATCCCAATAATCAAAATAAATTAATATATAATTAAATGTATCACATTTTAGATTGTCTTTAGATGTGACTCTTCACTTCAGCAAGTAGATTTGATGTTGTATGAGGAATTTGTAGTGTGGATGCAATGCGAGTGTTTGTCATGTCTGGAGTCACATTAAAGATGCACTCCACCGCGAGGCTCCTCCCACTGCAGTGTGCTCGTCTCGCCATGCCCACTGGAAGAAATGCATTTGAACAATATTGACCAGTCAGACGTTGATTTGTGGGGAGTGGTAGCCATTTTTGTAGTTTTGGTTAAAGAAAGAGCAGCATACGACAAACAATAAACTAAGCTAAAATGTTGTGTATTGCATCGTTAGCTGTGTGTACCGTGTGTATAACAATTTCTAGACATGGTCGTTCTCTTCCTCTCCTTCCCCCACAGGAAAAGACAAGCTAACAAGGCATTACAAATCCTCATGCAGCTCTTCATGGCCATGGTTCTGCTCAACCTCACGTTTCTGATAAACGGACAAATCGCGGACCTCAGCAATCAAGTGGGCTGCAAGGTCATAGCAGCCATCATGCATTACTCCATGTTAGCAACCTTCACCTGGTTCGCTGTAGAGGCCTTCCACTTCTGCGTGCAGCTCTACACCACCGGCAAGATCACCATAAAACACTACATGCTCAAAGTCTCCATTGTGGGTTGGGGTGAGTTAGTGCTGTTACATGCCTTTCTTGATCACCATGCGGGGGGCTCTGTGTTGGTTTTGAGCCTAATTTATAATATAGAACGGTTATATGTTTTTATTGCAGTTGGAAAAAGCTTTAGTGTCCTTTAATATAATACAAGGTGTTTCTGCTTCATGACACAAGCTGAAAACAAAATAGTCTATTGGTCCGGAAGGTCATGGGTTCTATTTGGGAGTTGGCCTACCTGTAAGCATCCTTGAGCAAGATGCCTAATCCCTATCTGCTCCATGTAATGCTTGTAATTGTACCAATTGTATTGACGCTTTGGATAAAAGTTCCACTAAATGACCTGATTGTATTTGTAAATATACTGTATCTGGCAGAATATAATTTTTTAAATAGTATTTTAAACATTTTACTTAAGTTAGTTAGAAAGGTATTTCTATAGGACACCAAACTCCATTGCATTATTACTTAGTATAGGTAATAAAGAGTTTGATGCACAGACAAACTAAAACAATAATCTGCTCAGTATAAATCAGAAATACTTTATTAATACCTATATACAGTATATATACACCGATCAGCCATAACATTATGACCACTGACAGTAAAGCACACTTATCTCATTATAATGGCACCTGTCAGTGGGTGGGATATATTTGGCAGCAAGTGAACATTTTGTCCTCAAAGTTGGCACTTTGTCCCCGTCTTCTGCAGTACTACCGAGTGTAGTTGTCATGGTCTTTTTAATCCTGGAGAAATACGGCCCACAACCCATCTACACCGATCTAAAAACTGTTACCATGTAAGTGTCTCTGTCTCATAGAATTCAACAAATCATTTGTTTTCTGTAGATTAATATCAATCGCATAAAAAAAATCCTATCCTTCCCACTGTGTTAGGATCGACTTTTTTCAGTCAATTACAGTAATACCATTATTTAATGGTATGGCGCTTGGCACCTAAGTCGGCCCTGATGACTGCCGATGTCACTATTCTAACTGAATGTGTTTACTTACAATGAATGCTTTATGACCTATACAACTATTGACAAACTTATCGCAGGTCCCTTAAAACGCTAAATGCTGTAAATGTAATTGTAAATCATTCAGACATGACTGTACATTTTTACATATACGGTACATGCAAGGGGTAAACAAAACTGTGGACTTTCCCTCCTTATTTACCTCAAGATGCTGGATAACCGACAGTGACCTCCAGTACAAAGTCAACATCAGCTACTACGCAGTGGTCTTCCTGTTTACCTTCACAACCTTCATCATCATAATGCGCTGGCTGTTCCTGCTCAAGAGAAATAAAATGGCCTCTGGCTCGCTGGGTGAAAAGGGCATGAGCATCTTCTCCATCTTGGGCCTGTGCTCCATGCTCGGCATCACATGGGGCTTCGCGTTCTTTGCCTATGGTGATCTGCAACTGCCGGCCCTCTACATTTTCACCATCCTCAATTCCTCCCAAGGTATCCACACCTCTATTAACAGACTAAACTGTTCCTCAATGTGTGTGTGTGTGTATCAAAAAGAAATGGTTCATAGCTCACCACTTAATCAAGATTACAGATTGCAATATGCTAATCGCAAAATGACACAAGTGATCACTAGGATTTGTGTCCACTGAATCTATTTCAAAATTACTTTTTTGAAAAGCAATGAAATAATTTCAGAACAGTTATTTTATTTGCGTAGGCCTATATACCATGTTATTCTAATAATCACAGTTAATGGCAATTACAAAACCAGGTAGTTTCTCTCTTTTGGCAGGTTTATTCCTGTTTATCTTCTTCTATAAAACCGGAAAAGCGGGCGGCGACGACAAAGTGAACCCCTCCATCAACAGCTCCAAAACATCCATCACTAACCTGTACGTCTGTGAGAACCCCTATGATAACATGACAACATGGAAACCCAAATAATCCAGAGGATAATCAGTATGTCCAGACCAAATGTACTTAGTAATGTTAATAAGAACCATACGAATTCATTACAGTTTCTTTGTTTTGTGGGGTAAAAATATCTTTCAGAATCTTTCAAGTAAAAACTTTTCAAATGTTGCCTTTGTAAAAGTGTTTTGGAGGTCTTTGGGCATTTACCTCATATCAACATTACCACAAACATCTGGTAAACGTGCACTGATCTATAACAAAAACAACTTTAATGTTTGACATACACAATCAATGACCATTTTAAAATATGTTCCATTTATTCCATTAAGAGTACTTCTGCTTCGCCAAGCGCCTTTTCCATTTCAGCAATCTCCAGGGAAAAAGTCTGACGTTCCTGCGTTGCATTTTCTCGCACCTCACTGAGATCTGTTATTGTTGTATGGATTTCCTAAAGAAGCAAAAGGAAATTAAATGCTAGACTCTAAATCAAAAATAGTTAAATATTAAGTCACAAGCATGGTTTAATGAAAAAGTAAAAAATTATAATTACTATTGTAAATAGGTATGTACCGATCGATCGGGGCAACATTATTGGCCAATAACTGTAAAAACAGAAACCGCTACAATCACACACACACACGCGCGCACGCACTGTGGAATCAGAAGGTCATGGTAGATCCTGTGCAGTGCACCAGTACCTGTAATTTTGCATGTTGATTTGAAGCCATATTTCCAAAGACCATCAATTCATTCAGAAGATCTCTGGACAGACTCTAAAATAAAAGTATGACAGGTCTTTTTAGTGGGTGAGCTTTAGAATACATAGTGTGTGGTGTATTTGAATTAACTTTAAGTATTTGAATTAACTTTCTTAATTTTGTGTGCAATTTAATTTGAAGTGTGCTTTATCTAAAGTGTGTTTTATGAAATACAAAAGGTCTGATAACATTTAATAAAACATGTACCACCACTTTATTTCTGTCATCTTCATGTTGGTGGGCTGCTTCTCCGATGCATTCACCTAACACTAAAACACATCATCAGTTATGAGTGAAACTGGAACTAAACTGAGATAGCAATAAAAAACAAATGTAGGTAGCATTAACAATGTTGTACATGTATACCTGGGTCCACTTTCCCAGCAACGAGGAGAACATGGCAGTCCTTCAGGCGCTTCTGTGTGTCTGCATTCTCTCTTTCAAGGTGACTGAACTGAAGTTCAAGCTCAGCGACTTTTTGCTGCAATACAATAATGACAAGAAGCAAACACACATTCTAAACAGCATACAAGTATATTAAACCTCCCGTCCGGGGCAGGGCATTTCCATTTGTAGTGTAAACATGCATAATATTAAAGCAGAATGGCATTTCGCCTACAATCGCCATGAACCCCGTCTCATTGAGAGGAACAATTGACTTTTGCAAAGGTTGCATCCCCATGGCACACCCCAATGCAGTGTCAATAAACAGACGCACTTAGACTTACTTAGACACTTAATACATGAAGATAAACCATTCAGCATAAAGATCGTGGTTTTGTCTGAGCTTTAATATTGCTAATCTCATTCTGCACCTGGGTCTCTATGAGGTTTTTCTGCAGTTTCTCATTGGTAGCCACCAGAAGCTGGTTTTGGTCTCTCAGCTCTGCCTGTTGCCCATATCTGGTGGAAGTTCTATCATAAGGAGAAGAAGAGTGGAAAAGTTCGGCTGTAAAGAGAGGTTTTCCCTATAAGTTTATAACGATGGTGGCATATACTATTTAACTCACCCTTTGAGGACATTTGCTGCAACATTCTTTCTGGAAGACAAAACGGTATCAATACATATGCCAATAACACTTTTGACTTCCTTGAGATTAACTGGTAGATTGACTACTTACAAAAGACAACAACAACAACAACAGGTACACTTTACAGGTAATATTTTCATATACAATAATGGGGGATCCTTTTTTCTTTTCTTTTTTTAAATACAGCTATGCTCTTCGCGAAGGGATGAGACCACAACCTTATTCCTTGCACCTTGTGAGGGCTGATCATTTTGCACAATTATAATTATTATTATTTTTTTTTAAAAGGTGCTCTACTCAGATGACAGAGATAACATAAATTGTATGACTGCGAGTAAAGTTAGGCTGGAAAGACAAACATTAGACAATTGAAGCTGTCCAGAATATCTTTTTCATACGATTCATTACCTCGGTATATTTTCTTTTTGGAGTTTCACGGCAGGCTCTGGTTTGGGGATACCAGTCACAGCTGTGTCCAGTTTATTGACATGTTTCTTCATTTCTGTGTTAAGCTGCACAACTAAAACACATTGGACATTTTACTTGACAGCTGACTCTTACCCTCTTTTATGGATTTCTGACAATTGATACAAAAGTAAGGAAAGGAAATGACAAAGCAAACTCATTTTACCACTAACATGCAGTATCATTATAAATTATTAAGGCAGTTCATTGTTCAGTGTATTAGTTTCATGTTTGCTAGCTGTTTGAATTGTTAGCCTTTTGCTGTAGTGATTGACAGTTATGATCATTACGGTAACTTACATAACTCCTAGTTGGCTTAGGTGAAGAGGAGATTTCTTTCCCCAAATCTATATGCCTCGTACGCTAACAAAATAGTCCTACCTTATAGTATAACTTGAGGTCAATGGACATCCAACAAAAAACAAAATTTCAGGCATAAGTTTCCGTGTATTATATGAAGAACGTTTCAGCCCCGCCCCACTTTCAGAATTTGAAAATGTGCCGCTCCGCTGTCGTCATTTCCTGTTTCAACAAATTCTTGTAACGAACACATTTTTGTCAAAATGTTCTTATTTATAACTTAGTTAGTTATAAATTTACTTAGTTTTATTTTTTACAATCTTTTGGGTTTAAATGCATACAAAAATAATGGGAAAATGCATGTACTCTTAACTCCTATCAAAGACAAAGATAACAGACACCAGTAGATGTGCGCATGCGTACAAATTCAAAACTTAAAACGTTAACTTGTCCTTGTACACCGACCAGCAGAACATAAGAAAGCCATGGACAGTTTTTGTTAGATGCAGTAAAGTTAATAATACAAATTTCAGAGCGCCACCGCGTATAACATCTGCGAGGTACGAGTTTGCAGTAATATTACTTTGTTTTTGTTAACGTTGTATGTTTGAATGACTATCTAATAGTACGTATAGAGAACATATTCTACATGGCGTAACGTAGTGGTGAACCAAATGTAAAATAAATCCGTACAAGTAACGTTAAATTACTGATCGTCTGATGCTACTAAGAGTAACGTTGTTAACGTTACTTGTTCGGGATAATTTAAAATCCCAGATGAAGCGAGAGAACAATCTAACGCGAGTCTCATTATGTGATGGGACTAAATATAGCCTGAATTGTTATTGACTTGCTGTTGCTTGAAGTCATTCCGAAGTGAGGAACTGTTATTAATAGTCTTAATTTAATATATTTACTCAACCAATAGAAAACGCGTTGACTAACAGCCAAATGTTGATTGTTGATCAAGGGGTATCTCGCCTAAAAAGGCTGCAAGACGCGAAACTAGCATTGTGTTCTTTTATTTTAACCTGACAGATGAACATGGAATCGTCTGATGCTACTAAGAGCGAGTGAGTGACATGCCTATATATCTATCCATTCATTCCTTTCACTTTACACTTCAATAGTATTTAGGGTTTATAGCCTTTATTTAAATGTGTTTAATTTAATTTAGTTTTCCCACAGTGACTAAGAATTATGTTTCAAATGTTTCAGTGAAAACGCTGTACCCTACAGGCGGCGCATTTCTTCGGCAAGTATTAAAAATGTATTAAAATGTATAAAAGTATTGACATTATTATTCTGCAAACGGGTATATTAATCATATTATTTATTCATTTTCAGATTTTAAAAGCACCACCTGCATCTATCAGATTTGTGGAAACACCGGTAAATTTTTATTTTCACTTAGCCTATATTGCATATATAATTGGTTTGCCATAAAAAACACTTGTTGTTACCAACAGAAAACCTGGCACCTTCATATTTTAAAATAAATTCCTTCCTCCTCACTCAAGGTGAAAGTTGCTAAACCTGCAGAAAAGAGGAATTCCAAAAGAGTCAGTTTTGCCCCTGATGTTCGGCTCTTAAAGTGAGACTCTCTACAATAATACATATCAGTCTTTACATTTGTCTGCACAAACAAATTGTTTGTTCACCGTTGCTGATGTTGACTTTATTTACAGGGATCTGAAAAATGACAGCCCTGGCCAAAGTCCACTTCGAAACCTAACTGGTAAGGCTCTTCAGGGATTTAGTTCACTGGCCTGCTACTGATACCATTTTGTAACCTGCAAACCGGCAGCTTATTTCTGATGTGTCAATTGTCAACACAACTGTTTATGGATTTGGCTTTCCTGTGTAAAGTATTTTATTTTTATTGTTTTTATTTATTATTATTGATTTATTCCACAGCTGTAGAAAATCCTGACATGAGGTAATAAGATTTAAATTCACCTCCCATTTCAGTTGATAATGAATGATTATGTGAACCAAATCAGTCTCTCACTGCAAGCTAAATGATATTTTTTCATGTGTTCTTTACTTAAGGCCACAGTTTGGTGTTATTGAAGAAAGGATTCCACCGGTTACTGGTAGATGAAATAACTGAACATGCTTCTTTTTTTGCTCAATTTAATCAATATTTTAAATTGCCTAATATTAAACTCCTATCCAAATGTAGGTATGGAAACCTTGTTGAAAGCTCCTCTGCAAACCTCTCAAGAAATGACCAAGGTGATTTTCAAAATACATTAACACATTTTGGTTCCAGTAATTGCTGAATTCGGATAAAAACAGTTATCTAAAAATGTCAATTTGACATGTGCACGT
>JAODLI010002266.1:0-10654 GCA_027575585.1 Percopsis omiscomaycus
ACACACACACACACACAAACACACACACACACACACAAACACACACACACACACACACACACACACACACACACACAGGAGCAGCCCTGAGTCGGACATTCTCCTCACAGGCTATAACCATGATGGATGTGTAGGGCATGACGAACAGATTGCTTACCCAGACATGAAGGTAAAAAAAAAAGTTTTTAAAAGAATAAAACCTCCTTTCTCTCTTTCTCCTCTCCTCTCCTCTGATGTCCATTCTCTCGTTTGCTTCCTACTGTACCTCTGTAACGGCCGCTATTGCTTTCATCCTCACCTTAACTTTCTTTATTCAGCATCCTCCGACATCATATTTCACCATCGCTCAGTCACTCAGACAAAGACCCGGGAATTAGACGCAATTCTCAGAGGTTTCCGTGTAATATAACTCAATCGATACTATACCGTGGTAGAGAAGGCCTTCTGGGTTTATTGCCAGGGAAACTGCACAGCTTTAGCCGTGACATGCATCAACGGTGACTATATATATACCCTCTGACCATTTTTTAAACATCTTGTTCTCGTGGAAATAAATCAAAGAAGATTGGTTTATTTAACAAGAAAATGGCAGCTGGAGGAAATAAAGGAGAGACAAGATCACAAAAAGAAAAGGAGTCAATTGACACCATATTAAAGGAATGTCAAATGTATAGAGAAACTATTGACAATCTGGTGGACCAGTAATTTGACATTAATACATACCACTTCCTCTGTAAGGAGCGTTATAAAACCAGTTCCACTCCAAATAGCCCCAGTGACTGTGTGGAATTTACTAAGATGCAAGGCAGACCTTTTTCCTGCCAGTTATCCATGTTTTGTTTTTTTTTTGGGGGGGGAGCATGTATTCTTGGACCACTTGGACACTGATAACTCAACCTACAGTACATCACATCTTTATATATTATTGACTCTTTTCACAAAGGTGTCATAGTGGTGTTAACACCTTGTGTAGCTCATAACAATAACTATGGGTACTGTAACATCTCGGGACCTGCTCGGTGCAGTTCCAATGTTTTTTCCCTATTTGTTTTCCAGTCTGTGTTCCCTGTTTTCCATGTGTTGTTCCGTTCCTGGTTATCTGTCTCCCTCGTTGTCTTGTGTGTTGATTTGATTATTGTTTTCATCCGTGTTTCCTCATGTGTATTTAAACCCTGTGTTCCTGTTTTTGTTGCTAGATTATTTCGTATAAATTCCGTTTTCTAGTCTCCCCCGTGTCAGTTCGTGTTTCTTGTGGATTATCTCGTTTTCCTTGTATCTGACCACAATTCCTGCCCACTTCCTTTGTACCTTGTTGCCGAACCCTGCCTGTACCACGACTACGAACTTTTAAAGTAAATACCATTCACTACCGATATCTCCGTGCCTCCCTGCATTGGGATCCCCTATAGGCCAGCATGTAACTCGTCCATTTTATTTGGTTCTACCAGTGCACCAGACAGAACTAGTGAAGCAACTGATACAATGTCACTTCTAGTGCACTGGCATACCTAAATGAACTGGACCTATAATTAATGCTGTGAGCTACACCTGTGTTTACCGTACTATGACAACTCCAGGAAAAGGCTCCAATTCTATGTACCTGCCTTTGGGGAATGCTACATTATTGCATATTTAAAAGTGTTTAGTAGCTTTACTTACTGCCTGAATCTAAACGTTTTGTTGGGTGTGACAAATGTTACATTACAAACAATGTACACTACATATTCATGATTATATTTACATTTACAGTATTTGGCAGACACTTTTATCCAAAGCAACTTACAATTAGTACATTTGTCAATAGCTGAATTGATCATACACCAGTTAGTGTAAGCAAATAATATTCTGTTAAATACATCAGCATCGGGGCTAACATTTTACAACATTTATTCTCTATTAACATATCATTCAATCTTCAAAATAATTGCTAACAGCCTACAGTAAATACCAACAAAGTGATTAATTTCCTAAGAGCTGATGCTAACATGCAGGAAAGAGAAGGCTTTAAAAAAATAAAAGGATAGACACTTTTACAATTTTACAATTTAAGCAAATAATATCATTCCCAAATATGGAATAACTTTTAAAAGGAAATTTTCTCAACACAGAGAAAAAGCCACAAACATACAAACAATAAAGGTGAAGAGGTGAAGGAGAAAGGAAAGTTTTCGGGAGTCGGGAAGAAATAGAGTGGAAAGGATGTTGCGGCGGAATGAAAGAGGGGTTTTAGACTTAGCTTCGGTACCTCAGAGATATAGTAAGCTCATGAACGGTACAAATGTTAAATTTGCTGAGCGTGAAGGCCGGGCCGAGGAGGGATCGATGAAGGGCTGGCCCGTTGCAGATGAATGGCTCACTTTCTGCCAACGGTGAGGCTCCAAGGGCCCCCTGAGCGACGCCATCATCCAGGTCAAACATCACTTCCTGACAGAGAGAACTGGAGTCCACTCGGCTCAGCTCAGCTTGGTAGGAAAAGACACTAAATACTCTCAGACATTGTCACTAAAAGGTATTTTAAATGTGTGAGGTGCTATTAAAACATGCGTATATACACACACACACACACACACACGCCAGCAAATGCTGGATGCACAACTGCACAGACACACAACCAAATACAACCGTAATGCAAGACACAAAACCACACAAACGTAACTTGACACACACATACCAACATGCAAGACGCACAAGTGGCAAACACGTGCACACAAACTGAACTTCACACACACATTTTATGTCTCAAGGACCGCAGTGATGTGTCAGCACTGAACAGTGACCCTGGCGAAGCGCATTGCAATTTCAGTGCTGATCAGAGTGTTTTCAAACACATCCACACATATTTCTTCTGTACCCTCTGGAGAATCTCAGCTGTCTGACAAATAGGCACTTGGACTGGTGCCAAAAAAACCTTGACCGCAGCCTCGCGGATTAGGAATCAGTGAATTTGTTTACACAGCAGGCAAAAGACGGCATTTAAAAAAAAAATGTTATGTCCCTACACAGCTGTGTAGGATAATGTGCAAGTAAGTGAGAATTAAGAAGTGGTTAGCGTTAGAGCTCTCTCAAACTATTGGATGCAACTGCAATATATATGGATGACTGACCAGTGGACTAGGCTCAATGGGTTTTTTAGGACTGAGGTATACGCCTATGTTTGTGAATGAGTGTGTTTACACCAGTCGACGCGGTGAAAATGTAAGCTTCAGGTTTGTCTTAAACATTAATATTTTTCAAGCCAAGAACAATTCTCCATCTCTTGACACTGAGAGACACCAAACACCAGCAGCCTGAACGGAAGTGTGAGGACCATGTGGAATTATGTGTAAATGTATAAAAGAAAAAAAGAACCCATGACATGTAGGTGGGCGGTTTGGGGGTGGGTAAAGTGGACAAAAAGAGCTCTGGCTGGTGAATACAATTTACAATATACATTCTCGAAAATGTAATTCACACCTCAGGAAACGAGCACAGATGTCCTCTATGATGAGTATGCTACTATTCTGAATGAGTTGACACCATGTTGTGTAACAGTGCACTGTATGCTCTGCTGACACAGAGCCATCCATTCATAGGACTGCTCTGATCTTCTAGTTCATTGTCGCTGGTTGTTGTCATCATTAAGTCAGGTCTAGTTGATCTGTAGGCCTACGGCTTATCCCAGTTTCAGTGTTGAAAGGGATATTCCTCGATTTGGGTTCAGAATTACTTGTGGGTAACCCCCACCCACACACACCCACACCCATTAACAAACAGCTAGCTGGGGCTCCAATTTAGGATTCTGTGAGCACTAGAACACAATTGTGGAGTGTACCTTTAAAGATACAAGTTCAACTGTAATCTCCGAGAAGGAAAAACTGTCAAAGAAAAATCACTAAAGCACTATGATACACTCTAATACACTAGCTACATAGTAGTAGAATCATACATCAACAACAGCACCGGTCCAGGGGCAGGAGAGAAACGATTCTGCCTTGTTTAGTATTGCCGCTTTTTCTTCGGTGCCTCGAGGCTCGTTCTGGTGCCACGAGTGTCAACCTGTGACGGCACGGTGGGCTAAACTGTAACCATAAAAGCCTAGAGGAGCATCTTATCCTCATTTTATCCCTCTCTCCCTCTCATTCCCTCTCCCTTCCTTCCTTCCGGCCTGTTTGGATGAGCCATGGGAGACCTGAGTGTCGGTAATTAACAGCAGCCTGAAGGACACCCACCGCAGAGCGCAGGAAGCCAGGGTCCACACACATCCAGGGAGAGACAAGTCCGGAGGCCAGGACACAGAGAGAGAGAGAGGGAGAGAAAGTACAAGAGGCTGGGTACAGTGAGGAAAAGAGGGGAGGGGAGCAGAACGTTGGTTTGAAACACCTCGTTTTATATTTCTTGTGCTTTTTCGTGTCCTCCACAATCTTCCCGTACATTTTTCAAGAGCCGCCCATTTGAATCTTCTCTCAAACTGTCAACAACTCCTTCCATTTATTTGTCTAGCCACCGTGCTTTATTGTTAAGAGTTAGGCCAGGCTTTAATTACACATATTCAAAATGATAAGGCAAAATGTAGTCTATGTGGTTAAGACAGTAAATTGTTCAGAGACATGAACTGGCATTAGGTGAAGGAAGATTTTAGCTTTATTTTATAGAGCTTAAAGCTGAACAGGATACCTGGTCACTCTGGTCACGAAATCCAACTGCACTCTGTATTTATGTCATTCTACTAACTTTCAGCAGCAGTATATACAGTATATATATTTTTGTTCACTGTAAATTCATGAAAAAATGATTTGTTCTTGATTAATGTGCATACTCGCATGCCAAAAAAAAACTTTTTTCCTATTTTGAAATTAACTTGCAGTGCTTTTTAATGTTTTTTACTTGTATTTCTCTTTTAGACTATAGTGTAATAACCACATGACTGGCCTTAGCTGTGAATAGAGCTGCACACAGGTAAATGTGGTGAATATGGCGTAATCAGTACAGCAGTTTTTTGTTGCTTAAATCAATAAGAGTGGTTAGAAGTTGGGTCAAAATCATTATTGGGAGAGTTAGGCTTTACAGAAAGCTGTAACGGGACATAGAGCTGAAGCATCAATGGCTAACCAATGTCAGAAATAAGCTGTTGAAAAGGCATTCATTTCTAAGAGAGACCAGAGCTAAGGAATATACTGCTGACCTTTTGCAGGTGTAAAAATAAGTCACTGAATGATGGTACGAACCAGCATGGAAAAAACTCAACATACTGTATAACCTGTATTAAACTTAAATCGCGAACCCTTTATTATAAATACATGATATGTCAATTCCGCTATTTACGGCTGGCTGAGTTAATGCAATGATTCAGTGACCCTTCTATTTATGAAAGTCTTTGTATTGATAGTCGAAATTGTGTATATGCCTAAAACTGGTGTAGTGGCATTTATGCTAGAAATTGTTATGAAATTGTTACAGGAACACAGTTCCTGTTCATATAAACTATCATCTGGTATTTGAAACAATCTTGCTATTTTGGGGGGTGTTCCAGTTGTCTCCCACAGTAAAATTTCTGGCGTCTGTAAGTAACCGTCAGCATCCGAAACATCTGGAGGCTGGCTGACAGACATACTGGAGTTAATCAAGCGCTGGTATCAGATGATCAGTCAAATGAACAAGCTGACTGGGTACGCAACTATGTGTGCAGGCTGTAGGCGCCGCCGGAAGCCACCGGAAAACTGCATTGGCTAAAACTACATTTTACACCTACAAGGAAGGGAGGTGCATGGGCAAGGCTAGCGACGTGTCGGCCATGCTAATGAAGGGGCATTTATCACCATTAGGCCAGTGATGGACGTTTGCACGACTGTCCCTCCCTGTGGAAACAGCTAGAAGTGAAAGAAAGAAAGAGAGTAAAAACTGAAAATGTGTGAGTGAAAAATGTGGGCACCCTTTTTAAAGACCGACTCCTTGATTTGTGTGCAGAATTTTTCCCTTGTGGTTGAGCCAGTGTTACATAAACATTGTTTTGATTTGAAAGTCAGCGAAGTCTCTACGCCTCCCCCTACAGAACCCTTGGGCTTTCACAGTTTTCGAACTCCCCCCCCCGCCCCTAAATCTTGTGTTAAACAGGGAGCTGGGTCTGAAATGGGTTGTTCAGGGGAGTGTACGTTTAATGGAATGATAACGTTGAGGTGTTTTGGATAATCAGAGAAATGTTTCACAGATGTGGTAACAGCCGTGCGACAGTGTATTAGTGTACGCCTGAAATCACACAAACACACAACCTCATTTGAAAAAATGAGCATGTTGAATTAGTTGAAAATATTTATACCAATGTTGTACCATACTGCAAATGCTTCCATGGAGAGCAACTTCTCAAGGTAGGGATTTGTTATGAATGATGTCAGATTCCTCGTCCTATAGTTAAACACTGCCTTCGGAAACTGTCTACAGTAATATCCCTCTAGACACAGACACTTCGCACACAGATCTTTCATTATTGACATCTGAGCACAAACAGTTGCGACCCTAACCCTAACCCTAGCCATTGCGATACACAAAAGTACTAAATAATGTCACTACATTGCATCAGAATACATTAGGTCAGTGTTGTTCAACTTTAAACTGCAGTGTCAAGCTTTTTTATAACATAGCATAAAAAGAAAAATATGTAACCATTAACACAATTGAAAAATGTAGGCAGAATTATAATCACTGCCTTAGTTCATATCTGTAAGGCGAACACTCTTACAGTACACCCATCTGCATTCCTTCTGCTATCCTTACAAAGTCTAGCCAACATTCTTCACAATTCACTTTTTCCAATATCTGTCTGCCTGTCGCAAAACTTTAATATAATTTGGAGATATATGCTGGGCCAGAAGAAAGGGAGCCTCAGAAGAAACGGATACATAAAAAATTTGAATTGAGATGTATTATTCCCAGGCCTTCCTATAGGTTAGAAGATATTGCAGTTTATCTTAATATCAACTCGCCACAACTTCATTACTTTGCTGTTTTTAGATGTGATTTGTTCTGACGTTCGCCACGAAAAGCAAATATTTTTATTCAAGTGGATTACAGTACTTTTTTCAGGGGCCTGTATTTGTTATAGTATTTGTTGAAGTTAAAATGTAATTTATTGGTTAGACAGTCAGAGTGCATGCCCACCCGCACCAGAGTGCTGAGTGGCTGGCACTCTTCTCCACTCCTCCGCCTACAGCACTCATAGGTTGACATCTTCTCTACCCTTCCCCTATTGTGTATTTCTCCATTAGTATCAAATAACGAAACAGATCAATTTGATCAGATCAATGTCTGGTAAAAATAAGCGCCCTGAGTTGTACAGGAAACATACCCATGCCTGGTAGGTTGCTAATTCATATCCTAGCGTTGTCTAAGAAACATCCGGAAGGGGTAAGTGAAAACCAATTGTACTGGTTGGCTCCAAGGAGTAACTTGTCCGCTTATCCTTCAGGCTGGTTCTGTAATAACAATGTATACTGGGTCACTTTGCCCAGCCAAATACAAATGTTGACAAGTCATTTTATATTCTCAATGTGACTTGTCCCACAGCTTCCTGTTTGTTTTTCCTTCCTCTTCAGACACTGATTGAGAGATGTAGATTTCTCATAATGTAACTGTCTGTTTTTTAGAATCTACTCAACTTATTATTACCATAAACATAGCCACTGGTAGGGTTAATGAAAACCTAGTGAAGACTTTAACTTTCATTATTTTTATGAAACTGTGTTTTCCTTTCTCTGTATTCTATCTTCCAGGATGTTCTTTAATTAGATTATATTATGCCTTATGATTGAATTCAATTTAGCTAAATTGTAATTGAGTTAGATTTGAAACAAGGAATAATGCAAACAAATAAAATGATAAATTTGACAGAAATTGTAAGTTACAAGCGAGCCGGGGCAGGCCATCTGGCAGTTCTGGCAAATACCACAGTAAGCCGCGACTGGGATGTCATTTGTGGAGGCAGTTCATTGAAAAAACACTCTCGAAAATTCAGATTCAGAAATACACTTTCTGGTCTCCTATAACAATCTTTTGTTTTTATTTGGAGGCAGGTATTTAGGAGCAGGTGGGGTTGCAGTAAGTAGATTTATTTAGGAGCAAATAGGGCTACAGTAAATACAAGAAGGGATGCAAACACGTGAAAAAAATAAAAAGTCGACATAAATAAACAATCATACTGTATGTAGCACACACAAGGCTGTTCACACGGTAAGGTGATGTTTACGTGCCACGCCCCCCACTGGGTCGATGACTATAATAATACTCAGGTCTTAAACCCTGTCTGGTCTCACAGGTCATACATATACTATTGCAAGGATGTGCCTATCTGCTCCTGCGTCCTTCTTTCGCCAGTTACCGGGCTTCTGACCCGCCCTCAGCTGTGCTCACTCACCGCTTAAAAGGGGAGACAGGTGATAATAATTGCCCACACCTGTCCCTAAGTCCCGTGAACCACGCCTCCAAACATTCCCTCCCACACACACAGGCTAAACCATGCCCACACAACACAGACAAACTCCTGTGTTAGTTAGATACTGTTAGTTAGATAGTTTAGGCCTTACACTTTCCCTAATCTTTTCAGCCACCTTGGGGGTTATTGGGAGTGGCTACTTCTTTCTAAATAGTTGTGCAACACTTTGTGATGTTATAACTGACGTCACTGTTTTTGCGTATGCCTTTTGCGTGTGCCAACAAGGGCATTCACAGCCCTAGCCTCGTGATACCATGCTGATCTCGTAAGCTCCAGTTCTGGAAGCCCTCAATTCAAAAGCGTTTGTCAACGCGAATCTGCTTATTTCCATTCCCACCATTACAAACCATTTACAATGACATCACTTGAGAAGGTTAGCGTTGAAATCTGTGCAGTTTTATCAAAAATGCAGTGTATAACTTTATTGAAAGAAGAACAGACAACAGCACTGAAGGCTTCCGTGGAGAAGATGTTTTTGCTGTGCTACCGACTGTTTATGGGAAGAGTTTGATCTATCAGTTTGCACCATTAATAGCTAAGAAGACAGTCAGTACAAGTATTTCAGAGCAGGAAGAGGTTACAATAAGTACAAGTATTTTGTAGCAGGTAGGGGGTACAGTTAGTACAAGTATTTCTGAGCAGGTAGAGGTTAAAGTAAGTAATTACTGAGCACGTAGGGGTTACAGTAAGTAAGTCTTTCAGGGTAGGTAGGGTTACAGTAAGTAAGTATTTCAGGGTAGGTAGGGTTACAGTAAGTAAGTATTTCAGGGTAGGTATGGGTTACAGTAAGTACGTATTTAGTAGCAGTTAGAGGGGGGTTACATCAGGTACAAGCAGGTTTGTGCCGTCAATGCTACTGGTCATTCTTTAATCAGCTAGAAGGTCACAATAGCCTTTCATTGATGAGATCAATCAATGTATAATGGGGCCTGGGTGGAAAATTGAACCCGTTGGTGGTGCATGCAATACCATAGCACAACTGAACAAAGTGTTTGCACATACAACGGTACGGGGACCTGTCTTTTTACAGCTAGTGAAGAAATACACTCTACGGCTTTACATAGCTAGTGCAGGCCTATACTGGAATCAGTTTCCGCTAAGCCAGGTTCAGCCAGAAGACACACACAAGGCAATACATTGTTATGAATATATCCTGAATATTAGTAGATGTAAATGTCATATTAAATGGTAAATGTGATTAATGCAACTACACACAAACTGACATGTCATTAACAAAGCATGTACCATATAATCTTGAATTCACAGTTTATTTCTGGAAAAGCCCTATTGGACATAGAGCAGTGCCTCACTTAGGTTTGTTTTAACAATTTGTCATGAACAATATGGATTCCTTTGCATGTTTCTAGCATTTGTTCATTGACAGCTGTACCATTTCAGCCTTCTGAGATCATACTGTTTTATTGTGTACAGAAACACTGTGGGCAAGATGGATTCTGCATAGCCGGTATTCAACTTCGGCGTTCTATGCCTCTGTGCGCAGGTTCCCCCGCTGTTGAATGATAGTTTCATAATGTGTTTACCTTCCTCCGTTTTCATGGCCAGCCGAGAACCATTATCTCCTGCAAATGTATTGGAGACGACTGCTGCACACACACACACACCCTTGATTGTGTGTGGGGATTGTGCTTGCACATGGAACCTCACAAACACATTTTGCTCAAGCCGTACTGAGTATACATATTCTACATTGCAAACATGCATGCTGGCTCAAAAACTAACACACACGTGGGAATGCGGTGAACACGGGACTCGAGTGCAAATGCATGTACACACTGGCACACCAACCGGCCAGGTGCGCATGCTGGTGTAGCATACAATGACGTATGTCACTGGGGAATACAGACCTAGGAACTGTCCATTAAACTGCATAGTTCCTACTGGGCAAACTATTAATAAACCCCTAATTGTCTTCTGAGATAAGATTAACCTTTCCCTGCTGGCAGATTACACGACAACTGACAAACATGGAAATTGTAAAACCTGCTTAACAGCATAATGTATAACAGTATAGACAATAATAAAGTGACTACTAATCTATGCTATATATGGGGACTGGTGTTTGTGCTTATGTTGGAATCATCATACAGTAGTAGGTGTTGATAGTAATAATTTAACCATATACAAACGTTGAGGCCAGTCCGTGCTTTGAAGTGCTGAATCAAGAAACACATT
>JAODLI010002267.1:0-31134 GCA_027575585.1 Percopsis omiscomaycus
CCCCCCCCCCCCCCCCCCCCCCCCCCCCCCCCCCCCCCCCACAACTGGAGACACGCACAGACAGTGCACATATGCACATGCAGTGATTAGCGTGCACTAAAATAGCACATCAGACTTTAGGTCACTTTAGCTTCACTTGTACACCTGTACAACTGTACACCTGCTCGTTAATGCAAGTGTCTAATCAGCCAATCACAGGGCAGCAACTTGGTGCATAAAGGCATGCAGCCATGGTCAAGAGGTTCAGTTGTTCAGACCAGACATCAGAATGGGGAAGATATGGGATCTAAGTGATCTAAACCTGCCAGACGGGGTGGTTTGAGTGTCTGTTGACCTCCTGCTATTTTCACACACACACACACACACAACAGAGTACAGTTTACAAAGAATGGTGTGCGGGGAAAAAATATAACGCTCACACATCCAGTGAGCTGCAGTTCTGTGGGTGAAAACGCCTTGGTAATGACAGAGGTCGGAAGGGAATGGCCAGGCTAGTTGAAGCCGACAAAAAGGCGATGAAACACGTCGAACCTTGAAGTGGATGGGCTACGGCAGCAGAGGTGTAACAGAGGTACCTAATAAAGTGGCCACTTTCTGGCACAAAATGCTCACACGTGGCTGAGCAGGGCAAAGACCCGAACACGCTGTGGTTCTTAAACTGTTGGGCTGTTGGGCTCAAGGGGGCCGGCTAGCAATGGACCAACTTGGTGGCCAGGGTTCAAACATTTTGAGAACTCCTGGTGCCAAGCAGCAACAAAAATGCTCTCTCTCTCTCTCTCTCTCTCTCTCTCTCTCATGAATATACAGTACACGCGCATGGAAAAGAGGAGAGGTTATTGACCTTTAAAAAGCAGCATGAGTGCCGACGCCTCGCATCGATTGATATCTTTCATGTGTTCGATGGGGCGGATGCATGCATAATCACAATTACAGAGGGGCTCAGATCTTTAATCTGCGCCTCATTCATTTTTGTCGATGGCTTTAATTTATATTCATTAGCTCCTTGAACTTGAAAAGGTGGGTTTAGTTTCAAAGAATCTCCCCGATATGCTATAACTTCTCAATGTATACCTCAACCATATCTGTGTATGTCTTCTTATCTACAGTATCTATTCATCTATCTATCTATTCATTCCATCTAAAAAATTACCTGGTCTTTTGATGGGAGAATAGATTAGCACTGGACACCCCAACTTTGTAAAGATAATTATTATTATTAACATTGTCTTCAATAAGTACTGGCCTTGCGGTCACTGTGGAAATATGCCAGAACATTGGCTCGGATTCATCTCGGTTTCATCTCGGTTTCATCATGAAACGGGAGTACTGAGGAGAGTACAGCGACGCTAAATGAATGCATTTATTGTGGTTTCATCAGAGTTGCCAAAGTGAGGAACAGGGAGGATGACGGATGAAAGAGAGACAAGGGTGGTGGAACAGCAAATATCTAACCATGGCTTCTGTTTGAAACAAGTCGAGCAAGCTGGCTAACACCTACGGGGTCCTTACAAAAAACTTGAAACTGTGACTTTTTCACATTTTATCACAATTTAATTTGTATGAATGTGAAAAAGATAGATTAGGTAAAGGTAAAATTGAAATACCAGCATGAGACACACATATGTAAGCTTACACTGTACATTTATACTGTATTACTGATATTAAATATGCTGGAGGGTTCTACCTGCCACCCACGAGCCCACACCACCTAACCTTAGACAGGTCATATCACTAAGTACTGCGATAAAGTGATAAAACGCAACTCGATAGTAAAACGGCTCCATAAAAAAATGCAATTACTGTGATGGGAATAACAGGACATTGAGTTTATGTTTACAGTGGAGGGCATTTCCTCTCCGGGTCCTCTATAACCTCAGCTCGAAACTATCATAGATAAAATTTGACTGGCAGCTAATATTGACAGAGCTTTGTTGCAGTAATGATTTGGCTATTGATGAGGTGGGAGAGAGATTATGAAATGCCCTGAAGCTGTGACCAATTCAATCTTTGAGTTGCCTCGATTAGCAAACTTCACCTGACCTCTCGAGAAGAAGGAAATTGATTTATTAGCCCTTTTATCTTTTTGTCCAGCATTTAATGAGTAATTTGCCAAGCATGAAAACATGTAGTGTTACGCACAAATAACAGCAGATTACTTTAACCAGACAATTTTCCTAAGAATACATTAGAATTTTTATATATATTTGTATATTTTATGTGAATATTTGAATTCCTTTCCTTCCACCATTCCTCTCTCTTTCTAGTTGTGCTAAAGATTTTTCTGCAGACTGCAGAGAACCATAAACACATATTTATGAGATGTAGTAACAGGTGTTATTTTATAAACATTACAGACACTTCACAGTGGGGAAAACAGCAGCCGAGCAGCTTGAGGAGTCAGTGATGGTGATCTTCTCATCATTTGACGCTAATCGAAGCCAAGACCTCTTGCGTCGCACCGGACGTGAGAAACACTGAGAAATGCTTGTTAGCGGGAAACTACATGTAACATTCAGGCTGTCAAATTCTTCCTCATTAACAGATTTATAAAAAAAAGTGTGCGTCATCAATTAGGCAATATCAGCAAGGGAGGGCGAGCACAATCTGCGCAAGTAGAAATGAATTATAGTATCTCACCAAGCCAAACAATGGCTCCTACTTTCAATCATCAGTGTATCATCGCGTGCTTCATTCGCGAGTCACCCATTCACAATGACTCGTCCGGTTCTGAGGTATGCAAATGTCCCTGTGAGTTGGCAATATTTGCGCTCGAACGCCCCCTGTGAGCCTTGATCACAAATATAATTACTGTTTTTTTTCAGATTAATTTGTCAGCAGATTAGGGAGGACTGTTTGCAGAAACGTTGGCTGATTTGTTTCAAATTGAAACAGTAACTTTGGCTGCTAATGACCAACCACCTCAGCACAGAGCAGTGATAACAACTGTGCCTCAAGTTTGGTACAGTACATTAGGGCCAGGGTTTATTGAGTTAGTATAGATATCGGGGGGGGGGGGGGAGCAGACAGGCCTATGCCGGTTTGGTGTAAAGGCACTTGATGTCCATCCACTCTGTCGATAGAGCCGCATAACACAATTTCCTCAGATTCCAGGAGCGTCATGTAGATAATAGAGTTCCCGTCATGGGAATGGACCTAGTGTTTTTTTTAGATGCCTGAGGCAGACACACACACGTACTCACACACACACACACACACACACACATATATACATGTATACACAAGCAATAGAGAACATTGGGTCAAGAAAAGCGGGAGAAACACTGATGGGAAGAAAAGTGAGAAAAATGAAAAGGAAGCATGAGACGGCAGACAACGGGAAGAAAGGAAGGCTGGATATCTTTGCTGGAGAGAGCATTTTCACAGCAAGAAAGAGAAATACACACTCAATGAAGGTTAGAAACAGAGAAAAGATCAGGACAGGAAGTAAGGAAGAAAGGAAAAAAGGGAGGAAGAAAAAATAAAGAGAGATAGATAATTCAGGAAGAAAATACGGTAGTGTACGGAGAAGGGTATAAAGGAAGGGACAAACAAACCAAATGTAACCAGTAAATAGGGGGCGGGCAGGACAGGCATCACACCTGTACGCAATATGCGGTATTTGGGTAGGTTGTGATTATCTAGTGGCCGGTGTCACACTTATGGACCTATAGACGAGGAAGTAAATAAGCCTTACACAAAAGCAAAATACAAATTACGGAGTACCCAGATGGTATACTCATAACGGTAAAAAAGAATGAAAGAGTCAGGGAAAAGAGTCCCTGATTGGTCAGAATTATTTTGGGCGAAAATCTGAATAGACTTAGAGGAGGAAGGGTCTATCAACCAGAGAAGTAGATAGCAGCAGTGCCACTGCTAACTCAACATGGCGACCTCCACTACCCACGCTATGTAGATGAAAATAGCTATGAATCTATGAATCTATTTTAATCTCGATCTCATTTGAGTGTACATGGATAAAAACATTAAACATTGCTTAGTGGACCTTTAAGTTCAGAATAATACTTTAGGGTGCTGTACAAATAAAGTTATGCAGTTATAAACTGGAATTTCATCAGTAGTAATTGGTAGATAGAGACTGGACTCGGTCTGACAAGCGTTTTTAATTGGGGCATATCTTTTTAAAGGGATTGTAAGATAAGTGCTTCATTTGCGTCCGTTAAACTTCCTTAAAGCAAAGTGGCAGATAGTTTACCACAAGACGTTTAAGAATTAATCTTGGCTTGGTAACAGTTGTTACAGTAATGAGGGATTGATTGAATAGATTTTAAGACACTACAGATTGTTGTTTCTACTTCCATGGTTTAGGGCTAAAATACATCTCTGTCTTGCTCTTACAATATGACTTTTGCTAACCAGACAAAATATGGGGAAGCAACATTTAGTACACATACCTGTACTGTAGCTGGAACAACCTTCCACAAGATCTGAGACTAGCTCACTAGTTTTAAATCCAGTTGAGCCCTGGACAGATGAGGAAAGGACCATAAAGATTTATATATATTTCTTTAATGGGGTGTGATAGCCAGACATACTGTGTGTTAATATAAGCAACAAGGCTTAGGTTTATGTGCAACAGTGCCCTGTGTGTACTTTGGCTTTACCACAATATAGCTAGTCAACTGACAATGGCACCACAAGACCCATAAAGATAGATTTCTTTTTTTTAGCTAAAAAAGGAAACTATGGGTGGGTTATTGCACCAAAACATTTGACAGCTGAGGATTGTTAAAAAAAAATCAATAATGTTTGTTCCTGCTGTGCAGATGGGAAATGCTGTCCGAAAAGAATAATAACAGTGAATAACTTTATAGCTTATCTAAAAAAAATACTAGAATAAAGAACAAAATTCTATTTAATATTTTAAAAGTTAATTTTTTACATCTCTTCTTCTCACATTTATTTGCATTCCAGGGTCACTTCAACGTGTTAGGACCAACTGTTTTGTTTTATTTTTTTGCAGAACCCTCATGTATGATCTCAGTATCTTGATAAGAATGATGAAACCAGAGGTCCAGAGGGCTCAAATACTCCCCCCACCCACTAAAAGGGTTTGTACTTTTTTATACAGAGACTACATAATGTATTGCAACTACATCACGGTCAGTAGGGTTACTGATGCGCTACCATTATGGAGGTACTAAGATGTAAACAACATATTGGATTGCATGCTGAATGCTCAATTTAAGCCGCTTTTTGATGTCTAAACCACGGAAAACTTCAGGAAAACATGTGGAAGCTGCTAAAACTTACAATGATGGACTTAGTCAGCATTAAAGGTCATGATATTTTGAGAAACTAAAGTTAATCGATGGTGAAGATCGGTACGAGCTGGCTCCTTCATCTTGAAATGATGACCTAACAATTCTGCCTTCTATTTCATATCCCGACATAGTGAACAACCTTGTTTTTTCGCCAAACCCATACATTAAAGGGGACCCATTATGTAAAACTCACGTTTTTAGTGCTTTCAGTGCTATATTTGGGTATCTGAAGTGTCTATCAACCCATAAACATTGAAATAAGATATTTCAATATCAGTCTCTTTTTGGCATGTATGTAAACATGTCTTTCAGCAAGCCGTTCGGATATCTTTTAACGTCACTGTGCGCAATGTTACCTCCCCCGCCTCTCAATGTCTCCACCCACTGCTTGAGAACCACTTTCGCACGTGAGCCATTGTTTTTATCAACGGCTGAATCGAGGTATCACCATGAACCGAGGTAAACACTGCTCTGCACAAAACCGCAGCATCTTTAAATCAACCCGATCTCACAGAAATACGTTAAATGACCACGGCTTCTTAACACCTACACTTTGAATCACATACTACAACTACTTCTAGTGTCATAAAACAATGTGTTTTTCTTGTGTCAGTGTTGCTTCTGTCTCAGGCTGGCTAACTCTCAGGCTGGCACAACTCAATCTCAAAAACGAATTTTCTGCCTGTCCACATCGCGACTGCTGCAATTGCTTTACAATGCTTCACACTTGCTTAACTCTGCCTCTGAGTTCTGCCATCACTCACGCGGAGGCTCACAGCAGCTTATTTGTATCTGATGGCCGGCAGGTGCAATGTCCAATAGACACAACATCTCTCTTTGTCTTACTATCACTGCGGCTTTGTATTCATTTCGGCTGTCTTCTTTCTCCGTTTTTTTCCATTACTTTTATTTTTTCCCTTTTCTTTCTTCAGTCTTTTAATCTTTCTTTTGTTGCTTGGCCTCACTTCAGTTAAGGACAAAGATAATGTTACCTTCTTATCTGAACATTAGCATAGCACTAGCATTAGACAGTTTCAGCCAATAACACCTTATCAAATAGGAGTCATAGTAACGTAAAGCCATCGATCAGATTCTGGCATATCAGCCAGTGTGTATGACATGCCTGCGGCCTTTGTGAATGTGCGTGTGTGTGTGCTGAATGTGTGTGGCTGTTGTTCGCTCAACTTTGTGTGTGTGTGTGTGTGTGTGTGTTTACTCACAAACAGGCACGTATTGCATATGTATATCTAATGAGTGTGTACGAGGGCCTGCTTTATGTGTGTGCGTGTTTTTTATCAGTGTGCATCTATGCGCTACTACCCCTGGCAGGTAATGAGCGCTTTATGTGTTTTTATTACTTTGTGCCAGACAATGGAATCACAGTGGGCAGTAATGGGCGCTGCAGGAGTATGGTCAAATCAGATTAGAGAGCTGTGATATACAGTATGCCACCACAGGCGAGCAGGGCCGGGAGCACTTCAAGCACCCACATATACAGCGGATATCAAAGGTCTACGCATCCTCAAATTGTAGTGAAGCCTGAAATCAATAAGAAATCCTGTCAGAAAATAACGCTATACACTCACTTGCATGTGTGATGAGTAAAAATAATAATAAAAAGCATTGTTTCAGATTGACGGACTAAAAAAAAAAATACTTAACTATATAAATATTCCTGAAAATCAGTCTGGCCATTTTGACCTCTCATCAAAGGGAAACTTCTGGATTTTTCAACCTGGGCCCTATTTTTCCATCTTAGAGTGTCCAAAATATCATTACCGATCAAGATTTCTCCTGTATTGAGTTAGAACGCAACAAACTTTGACGCAAAATCGCTATACAATGGTTTCCTATGGGGCACTGGAAACATTGGAACCATAGGACAATATCTTTGCCGCTGACAGACTAATGTTATGATAAGTGTCACAACACAGAATGGATCCCTACAGAGATATACTGTACATGTGCACATTTACCTCAATAACTGTAAAGAATCTGTAGAAAATATGATAATAGAAGAATGTTTCTCCAGTCAGTCCCAGACTGTCTCTGCTTCCGCTTTTCTGACGTTCAATCCATTGTAATCAATTGTAATCAATAGAGAGGCTTTTTGCTAATGTTTACTATAGAGCTTATGCAATGTAGTTTTTTAAACTTTTAAAGCACTGTAAGGTACGGTTTATGTACGTCTGTAACGTTAGGCTAGCCTACACTTCTCCATTCTGATAGTCTCTTTTTATGCATTCACTTGCTGCCACGATTGGCTGATTAGGTATTTGTATTAACAAGCAGGTCTACAGCAGGTGTACCTAATAAAGTGGCCACTCAGTGTACATGAACAAGATTTGAACTGTCCGCACTGCATTCTTTCATAAGATCTGATACGTTCTGACTTGACTCACTCACTGCAAGTCTCTCTCTCTCTCTCTCTCTCTCTCTCTCTCCAATCAGGTCAGTCACGGTGCGCACATGTCTTCCTATAAATCCTGCCATGCAGCCTGACTAGACAAGAAAATGGGACCTGGCGTCTGGGTTTCTGGGGGGATGTTGGGGGGGGGCGGGCACGGCAGAAGATCAAAGACACCGAAATGGTGTGGTGTGGAAAAACTAGGAGACACATAAATGAATTGCCGAGGGCTTGTTCGCATTGTGCGCGTCTCTCTCTCTCTCTCTCTCTATCTCTCTCCGTGTCATCCTCTCAGTTTAAAGAAATTCAATGATCATTGTAAAAATTACATATATACAATGTGTGTGTGTGTGTGTTTAAAAGAACATGCATCATCAATTACATCCACATACATTAATTAGAGTGTACTTTTAACAGATAGGATAGTTATAGTGACAACAGACTATACCGCAATAGTCTCTCTCTCTCTCTCTCTCTCTTACCCATTCATCTTCTCCTGGGTGTGTTGTCACTGACTTGAAGTGGCGTGCATTTGCATTCTCCTCACATGCCTGGTTCACGTGACGTGCATTTGTCACAGGCGCATGTGCCTGGCTGTTACAGAATGTCTCCGTGTGCGTGCGTCCGATCTTGTGCGCTTGTGAGAGTGTGTGTGTAAGCATTCCCATGTGAGTGTCTTTGTTAACACACACACACACACACACATACATCTGCTGACAAGAATCCGTGCGCATGTGCATGTGTTCATCTATGCAGCTATGTGGCTGTATGTGAGGGGGTGTGAGTGTAGTGTGAGTGATGTGTGTTCTCTGCCATCGTCAAGTACAACTCTATAGACGAGCGCGGTATGCTTTTAGCTAGGAGGAGGAGGATGCTGTCAAAAGAGAGGGTTCCTGCACACAGTCTGAAGGCCTCCAGACATGCAACAATGTTGAGATATGGTCAGTAACTCACCATTTCACTTAACATTGGAGGGTATGTTAGCCTAGAGGTCAGAGGAGCAGGATCGTGGCCAAATTACTAAATCTCCCACCATGCTGGGAAAAAGTCATTGTTCTGTTCGATTAGGACAAACAGCTGTGCGCGTGAGTGCCGCATTCGGGGCTCCACGCGCCATGTAGTGTGAAAACAGGACCAAACAGAACCCGAGTGAAAATGATATACACCCTCCCCGATACAAGCGGACACTTTTATCCAAAGCGACTATGAGTACAATTAAAATATACAAGTATTACAAGGGTCCGTGTTAAGATTTGATCTAGAAGGATCCAAACACAGGGAGACAGGGTGGAAAAAGGTTTACTTGGCAGGTATGTAGTCATGGTACAGGCAAGTTTCGGCAACAAGGTACAGAGGCAAAGGTACACAGAAGCAGGCAGGATCGTGGTCGAGGTACAGGCAGGGGTCGGGCAACAAGATATTCAACAAAGGCAAAGGTACAAACAGAGCGGGCAGGTATCGTGGTCAAGTAACAAGAAAAACTAACAGATACAGAGGACTAGAAAACAAGACAGGGTACGATATAATCTAGCAAAGAACCAACACAGGGTTTAAATACACATGGGGAGACACAGGTGAAAATAATAATCAAATCAACACACAAGACAACTAGGGAGACAGAAAACCAGGAGCGGAACACCACATGGAACATAGGGAAAGCACAGACAGGGAAACAGAACTAAAACATGGAACTGCACCAAATAGTTCCCGGAACATTACAGTCAGACTAGACTCCTGTCGTCAAACTTACATAATTATAATGTATCGAGCGTTTTTGAAATGCAATGAAAATAGAAAAATAACACAAAATAAAAGGTTAATGAAGTCACACATAAAATCTCTTCTGGTACTCTTATCTTTCACCTGTTTAACCTGTTTAAACTTTATAACAGTTTTGTCAACTCGTCGTCTCCCAAACTGTCATTATATTGATGCAGACAAAGACAAAAATAAAAAAACAAGGCTCTTTTGTGTCTAGGCAGAGGTGATACAAGTCCTGACAGTTTATGTAAATTAATAAAATTGTGCTTTCTTTCATCATGCTTGTACGCTTCACTGCAAACTCTTGAAACAAGTCGACTTAACTCCCTTCAGACTCGACAACCCCCTAGTCCCCACCCCCATTAAAAACGATCAACCAAAAATCACCATAAAAAAACAAAGAAAAAAGCGGGATTCATGCACACAGTCAAACAGGGGGGCGACGTCTGACATGCAAGCGTGCGCTGAAGGATAAAAGACAGAAACAATCCCAAACACGCCCACCACCACTAGCTGAAGGAGACACCACACCAGAGGATCTATGTGTGTCAACACTGCAGCTCCCGACCACGTCACAAGGAACGCTGGCTTTCCTATATGTGGTTTGTATGGTTTGTAATCATATTTAAATACTCAAGCTGCATTGTACACCCACTGGGATTTAGCCTTTCCTCACATAACCCCCTGGGATTTAGCCTTTCCTCACATAACCCCCAAAAAACTCAGGGAGGTAAAAAGTTAGAAAAGAAAAGCGGTTTGAATGAACCTCTGTATAATCCCGGCCAAGAGACATGGAACTGTGCATGTAGATGTGTGTGTGTGTGCGTGAAAAAGTGAAATATTCAAATGAAAGTATAAATATAAACATAATATATAAACGTGAGAGAGAGAGAGAGAGAGAGAGAGGGAGGGGTTGGCCAAGCATATAATAGTATAGGGAGGGGGGGAGAGGGGGTGACATGGGAGGAAGAGATCAGAGAGCCCAAGCAGGAGGTGTAAATTAAGAACGCAGGTGTGAAGCTTGAAGGGCCCGGGGCTAGGCCCTGGGGTGAGCAGCTGGTTCAGTTCTAGCTGATAGATAGAAATTATAGACAGACAGTGAGACGGTGTAAGTGGTGGTGCATAACTGCTCTATGTTCATGAGGCCTAATTGATTCCATAATTTCATGCTATAAATACATACATAATTTATTTGATGTAAAGTTAAAATTTTAATCTGATGTTATTACACGGATTGTCCCATACAGTACAAGAATATACTGATGTAACAGGTAGAAAATGAATATAGACGACTGAAAGGCTTGTAGACACTTTAGTCCATTGTGTATATTCTCATTCTTCCGGAACCATCATTATCTGTCTGTAGTACCACTCCGACGAAATCCTGCATAGTGATGGATAGTGTACAATCCAATGTGAGCGGATGTCTTTCACGAGGCTCTGCTATATAGCATTCAAAATAATAATTATTGATGTTAGAGACTTTCGAAAGACTTTCAAAGACTCAAGAACCTCTTTTCAAGACAAGAGGCCAACAAGGTATTTTGTTCTACTTCTAGAAAGCCCTTGGCTTCATGCTTGCGCTAAGCGTCATTTGTATTTTAATGCTATGCGCTGTAAAATTTGTTGATGTATTTTGTATTTTCATGGTATGCGCTGTATAATTTGTTGATGCATTTTGTGAAAAAAAGCGGGATTCATGCACACAGTCAAACAGGGGGGCGACGTCTGACATGCAAGCGTGCGCTGAAGGATAAAAGACAGAAACAATCCCAAACACGCCCACCACCACTAGCTGAAGGAGACACCACACCAGAGGATCTATGTGTGTCAACACTGCAGCTCCCGACCACGTCACAAGGAACGCTGGCTTTCCTATATGTGGTTTGTATGGTTTGTAATCATATTTAAATACTCAAGCTGCATTGTACACCCACTGGGATTTAGCCTTTCCTCACATAACCCCCTGGGATTTAGCCTTTCCTCACATAACCCCCAAAAAACTCAGGGAGGTAAAAAGTTAGAAAAGAAAAGCGGTTTGAATGAACCTCTGTATAATCCCGGCCAAGAGACATGGAACTGTGCATGTAGATGTGTGTGTGTGTGCGTGAAAAAGTGAAATATTCAAATGAAAGTATAAATATAAACATAATATATAAACGTGAGAGAGAGAGAGAGAGAGAGAGAGGGAGGGGTTGGCCAAGCATATAATAGTATAGGGAGGGGGGGAGAGGGGGTGACATGGGAGGAAGAGATCAGAGAGCCCAAGCAGGAGGTGTAAATTAAGAACGCAGGTGTGAAGCTTGAAGGGCCCGGGGCTAGGCCCTGGGGTGAGCAGCTGGTTCAGTTCTAGCTGATAGATAGAAATTATAGACAGACAGTGAGACGGTGTAAGTGGTGGTGCATAACTGCTCTATGTTCATGAGGCCTAATTGATTCCATAATTTCATGCTATAAATACATACATAATTTATTTGATGTAAAGTTAAAATTTTAATCTGATGTTATTACACGGATTGTCCCATACAGTACAAGAATATACTGATGTAACAGGTAGAAAATGAATATAGACGACTGAAAGGCTTGTAGACACTTTAGTCCATTGTGTATATTCTCATTCTTCCGGAACCATCATTATCTGTCTGTAGTACCACTCCGACGAAATCCTGCATAGTGATGGATAGTGTACAATCCAATGTGAGCGGATGTCTTTCACGAGGCTCTGCTATATAGCATTCAAAATAATAATTATTGATGTTAGAGACTTTCGAAAGACTTTCAAAGACTCAAGAACCTCTTTTCAAGACAAGAGGCCAACAAGGTATTTTGTTCTACTTCTAGAAAGCCCTTGGCTTCATGCTTGCGCTAAGCGTCATTTGTATTTTAATGCTATGCGCTGTAAAATTTGTTGATGTATTTTGTATTTTCATGGTATGCGCTGTATAATTTGTTGATGCATTTTGTGGGGCAGGATAGTCTAGTAGTCTGGGTGTTAGACTCCCAGCCGAAAGGTCGTGGGTTCGAGCCCCAGAGGTGGCCTACCTGTAAGCATCCTTGAGCAAGATGCCTAACCCCTATCTGCTCCATGTAATAGCATCATGTAATTGTAAGTCGCTTTGGATAAAAGCGTCTGCTAAATGACCTAATTGTAATTTTGTACTGTTCACAAATATAGTTCTCACGGCGTGACTAAGGCATGGATGCATCAGAGAAACAAGACAAGCAATAAAAGCTTGTTTCAAACCAACCTGTGCCTGTGTTGTCCTGAAGAGAGCTACATACAGTATACAGAGACAGATAAAAAGTACAGAGTTTTGGACTCTGGACAGTTCGATTTGAATTCATGTTGTCAATGACACCGAGTAGAGAAAAGCCTGTGGTTGGCTCAGTCATGAGAAGTCGGCGGAAGGTTAAAAACTGGCTATCTCTCGGTACTAACTCTCGCCCCTCTTTCCCGCCCGCTCTGCCTATCGCGCTTGCACCATCTTAATGACTCTGTGCCTTTGAGCATTCATCAAAGCTATGGCCAATACATCAACCATATCAGAGCACGTCAAAGCTCATTCCTGCTGACTTATTATTTGTGATTCTCAGCTCAACACATACACATGCACAACACACACACACACACACACACACACACACACACAGAGCCTCGGGAGTTGCTATTTTGCATACTTGCTGATGGTGTGTTGAGACGAGAACAAAGGTTCTTCTAGGGTATAAAGCAAGTCACCCACGGTTATAAATGTCTCTATGCTAATGCTAACTGGAAGAGTCGGGATGCTATGCTAACTGTGTATCATAATAGTCATTACTTGAATATCTATAGTGGAACAGCAATAGCATGCAAACTGCAGACGAACTGAAGACATTACAGAAACACACAAAGACAAACTGCACTAAATAGAGATAAATACTGTAGTGCAAATAGACGAATGATTATAACCTCCACAAATATTCCATTATATAATACTAATAAACACACACCCACAGTCCCAAGCGCCAAATACTAGACATAAACATATCATAATGAATGAAAAAACACAGAAATGGTCTCTCAAACATACACAAACGCACGCAAACACACTTGCACTAACATCAAAATGCCTGCATGCTGCTTGTGCCACTTGATTAAACTGTCATCCACACTGCAGGCGTGCCCATGCAGAGGCAGTAGGCCGGGGCGGCCTGATCCGCGGTCTAATGGCCATTAGGATGTGCAGTAACACCGAGACACTGAGTGAGCAGTACTGATGTCGCCTTAATGGAGATTTTCATTGTCACTGCTGGGGGAACATCGCCAGGGCCTGCTTGCCTGACATTGCGCTGACGTCTTGCTCGGTTACTGTGTTTATGAGGCCAATTAATTAAGGGGAACCGTCAGACTTTTGGTGTGTGGCGTTTTGAGATTGGGAGGAAATGGATAGCGCTGGCAGTGGCAAGTTATTGCACTTGGAAAATGGAATCTAATTTATTTACTCTGGATGTTGGGAAAGAAATATGGATGGTTTATGATAACACTTTGCCTGTGTGTGTGTGTGTGTGTGTGTGTGTGAATCCGTGTGTGTGTGTCTGAGGAGAAAGCGGTATGGGTCAGTGTGTGTGGGGAAAGAGTGATAATGGAACGGGTCAGATGCGGTGTCTCTGTGGGGTATAAAAAGAAATGAGGCAAACAATATAATCCAACATCCCACTCAACACACAGCCAACCACAGACAAGAAGGACTGATTTTAGGTGACAGACGGGGCAAAACAAACATAACCCTGATAGCACACTCTTTGCCATCCGCTAATCAACAATTCCCCGGCCTACATAACAAGCATTACTACCTCAGCACAGTTTACAAGATAAATGGCAAACGTGCATTTGCAAAATAACATTTTTGCGTTAACCTGCTGTAATGTCTTTGTACAGACGGAATGTTTCTACAGATATTTAAATGCTTTTCATCATAGGCTACTGAACATATAGTTCAAAATAAAACTGCAATACATCATTGATTTAAATTTTCTATTTGCCTTGTTAGCTGTGACACAATACACACTGACACCTATATTTTGTGCTAAGATGGCACCGGAAATTACAATTATGTCATTTGGCAGACGCTTTTATCCAAAGTGAATTACAATTACATGGAGCAGGTAGGGGTTAGGCATCTTGCTGAAGGATGCTTACAGGTAGGTCAACTCAGGGGCTCGAACCCATGACCTTCCGGGTGGGAGTCCAACACCTAGACCACTAGACTATCGTGAAATGAGACTGTATCAGCAGTAGCAATTTTTGTAGAGAAAACTAGGGGAAATTATGGTTAGTATCATGCTGGGTTTGTATGATGGCATGCCAAAAACAAGAGATTATAAAGAAATATAAATAAAAAAATAAAAAAACAGGAAAGAAATTGCAGATTTCTTCATTACGCCTTCATTCCTACACTCATTTTGGAAGATCATATGTCTTTTTTCCATCACGCCAAGCTAGTTGGTTTGGAATTGGCTCTTGTAATGGATCAGGCAGATATAGGGCAAAAAGGCTGACTGGCGCATCAATACAGATGGGTCTTTAGAGGAATCACAGATGGGTGATTAAATTGTAGTGCTGTTTTAACAGTGATAGAAGCAGGTATTGATTGATGGCTGGCTTGGGGGAGTGAGGACATCTCAGGCCGTGACAGGACTGCTGACTCAGCATGAAGGGAAGGTGACTTTCCTGGCCTTATCACAAACACGCCTTCCAGAAGTCAATGGAGCACTAAATGGTCCCCTGCAGTTTGAACTAATGACAATGTTCACCACATAAACTCTTGCTTAACTTGACTCATAAACCTTACTTTACTTTACCTCCATGTAATTGGATGATAATAGGCTGTTGGTTTGGTGGTCGTCTCCCAGCTGAAAGGTTGTGGGTTCGATCTTTTTGTCCTGTGAGCATCCTCGACTAAGATTCCTAAGACCCACCTGCTCCTAAATGCTTGTAATTGTAAGTTGCTTTGGATAAAAGCATCCATCTGCTAAATGACATAATTGTAATGAACCGCGTCATGCTACTAGCCTTCATAGTTTCGATGTATGACTGGTATGACGGAAGTCAGATGTCAACACGTAAACATGTTGATGACAAGTACCCTAGTGGCCGGGACGTCCATATAGGCGAACTAGGCTATTGCCTAGGGCGGCAGCTTGGCAAGGGTGGCAACATGTGGGTCAATTTGGTGTCATCTATTGATAAAATGTATATCGCATTTTTGGAGAAATGTGTCAATCAGAGAGCAGCGCTTTGAGTAGACGTCTAGCAGCTGGAACGAAGCCACTTGACGCACTCAAGTTGACGCACTCTGCGACAATGGGATGATCAGTTTTTTATCGCTTTCATTGCGTTACGTTCAGGAGAACGCAGTTTCTCAAAGCTACAACTAATAAAATACTACCTCCGCTTAAAACACTGAGGGCGATCACGCAATCTACCATAATGTTACTTTCAGCAGGCCTAATTCACGCCCTGTTGAGTTGGTGGTGAGTGTGAATTATTATATTAATATATTATAATTTAATATATATTTTCATGTATATTTTACAAAGTTCGTTCCCATCACTAACGTCATTTCATTGCATTCTCTCCCTCAGTTGCACTATATGAGTTGCACAATATGAGTGCAGTTCATATAAATTATAGGTTTTATCCAATCAGATTTTGTCAGAGAGAAAAATCTACCCGGGGTGGGGACCTTCAGAATTTCGAGTGATTCCCCTCTGCTGAGAGACAAATGAAGACGATGTTGCAGATTGTCATATTCTTCAACCAATCAGATTTCGAGTTTGTCATGTTGGGCATATTCCTTAACAACCCTGAGCCTTCTAATTTGCCTAGTCATTTTTCATGTGGCATTTTTCATTGACGTGATTGGAGGGTCAGTTAATGAGTTGGTTGCTACTGCTTGATCTGTTTGGTGAGAGTGTTGGCTTGTCGGATTTTGAGGCAGGTTGGTCTGGTGTTTGTGGCAAACTAGGACCATTACGAGCATTTTGATAAACCTATTACAGTGTAATCTAGTCCATATCCCATGAGCTGAATATCTCACGGAGCGGGTAGTGCATGGTTGCTCGCACCCTTGTTAAAAAGTCATATAACCCCATAGCACCAGCAAAAGAATATCTCTGCCCCTGCTTGTGAAAGTGGCATGTTTGGAGGGATTTACACTGATACTTTAAGCCCACTAGTGTTGACTCTGCGTTATGTGTATGGCACATTGGCATTTGTGTGTTGTTGCTAGTTTTTGATTTCTGCGTATGGCATGGCCTTCATGTGTTGTTGCCAGTATGGTAGCCTACGTTGAAAAATAGGGTCAGGGGGCCGCATAAATGCTTTTCGCCTAAGGCGGCATAAATGAACTCATCGGTACTGAGTAGTCAATATTCATTAATATATTCACAAATTATGTACTTGCTGGACAAAACACAAACTAAGACCTCCAAATCTTCTCAGCGCTCATATTTTTTTCTAATTGGCCAGAGGTATAAAATGAGACACGTCTCTTTAGGACGAATGGACTGCTGCGGTGAGTCATTTGAAATTCACTAAATTTGTATTTATTAATTCTGTTTCTCAGAACATAAAATTAAGGCACGCTGTAAATTTATTTATTATTAATTTAACTGTTTTAACTAGTTTTTCAATAAAATTTAATCATTAATTGAAATTGTTTGGTTGCTTGGCATCATTTCTGGCCTCAGGATTATGACGTTTATGTTATTTCTTGTATACATATTGGTCATTTTTGGTAATCGTCTATCGTTTTGAGTCTATCTACTGGCTGGTGAGAGGAAATACCAGCCGTGCAAGTTGAACTAATTGCAAATACATTTTACCATTTATGTCTGCATAATTTAGCACTAATTATAATGTTCAAATACTTAATCAGTTTAATTTTATGGGTCCATGTTCATATGTCCGTTCTGATTGGTCAGAAATTAATTCCACCTAATTCCACACTCCTTGTTTGATTAATACTGCCTCCATGTCAACTAGGAGTGTTAATCACTATGGAGCTATTTCCCTATAACATAAACATTTCTGTGCTTCTCAATGTTTTTGAAAGCCTTCAGACAAAGTATTGCAGTGGTCCCAAGGGTAAACAGCGCTATACTGTACATGCATTAAGCCCATTGTATGCTTCACAAGAACAAAAATGTTGTCTATACAATTGTAACATTCAGCAGGCGCTTTTATCTAAAGCGATTTACAGTGAGTATTGCTGCCACAGGTAGGGGTTAGACATCTTGCTCAGGGATGCTTACAGGTTAACCCTAACCCAAGGATTGAGGATTTGAAGCCACAAACTCTCGGGTGGGAGTCGGCCAACCTAACCACTAACCTATCCTGTTTGTTCTGGTGAAACAGTGCGTTTCTGAGAGGTGTTTGAGGGCCACATTTGGCACTTTCTGCTCTTTAATGCATACCAGCTAATCAAGATACCTCGAAATATGTCATAGCTACAATTGGCAAATTATGTCACATGATTAATTATGATGATTATGGTGCTTACTAGTGCCCCCATCTGGCACGTAGCTTGTATAGGGTGATGGTACCACAGACAAACTAAGACCAGTCCGTGCTTGAAGGTGAAAAATCAAGAAACATGTTTATTCATTAATCATACAATGTAAGCACAAGGGAGAAAGACGTTTAGCTTCACATTGGCAATGCTCCACCAAGTCAATCTGGCAATAACTGATGAAACTTTTGCTTATATAGTTTAAGATACTAAGGCCAACAGGGAGGGTCTAAACAATAGTCAGGTAAGCAGATGTGTAGCCAATAGGGTTTGGGGGAGGGGGAAGTCTCGGCTAGCCACCGGCACCTTTCGAGACACAGGAGAGCAGACAATTAGATTACAGCTTGGTTAGAAGTTAGTTTTCTCACAAGTCAATGCGAGACTGAAAACTAAGCATAGGAGGTGGGGGATTGACTGGGTGCTCCTCTGTTATGTAAAACACATACATTCCTGCCTTTGGTTTTAACATAGCTGTGTATTTCTGCCTTGTTTAACATCGCTGTGTCACAAAACACCCTAAACTCAAGTAAATGAATGAATATTAAATAATAACTCAAAATCCCAGTTCCTTCAAGGGACACGCCACAGCTTTTGTTTTGCTTACTAGCCATTGTATTGACTTACAATAAATTAATAGATGCTGGATGGGTGGGGTATAGCTGTCTGGGTCAACGCGGGCACAGGAAACAGAGCTTATTGATGCCGCCTGGAATGAGAATTGAGAGCTGACAGCATCAACGCCGTTACTGTGCAGTCACTGGCGAAACTGTGCCTTCCGCCTGTCTGTTCCTTCCTAAGTGATCCATCTGATGTCTCCTCAATTAAAGGTGTTGTGTAGCCGAGGAGGAGCGGGAATAAGGAGAAGAGATAGCGCGGAGCCGAGCCCTGAAAGAGACAGACACTCTGAGAGGAAGAAAGAGGAAAGCACACCAAATTGGAAGTCAGGGACAGTCAGGGGGAAGATGGCTGAAAGCAAACTGAGCCCTTTGTGAGGGAGATAAAGGGGAGGAGAGCGGAGGTCTGAGGGGAAAATTATGTTTTAGGCAAGAGGAGGAAATGGCACCTACACAATGCAGAGCCAAACACAGACATCATCATGGAGACTGTGTCATTTGAAAATGTATTTCTTCTTTTATTTCTATTCCACAAGTTCAAAATTGGTCTAGATGTTGGACTCCCAGCCTGAAGGTCGTGGGTTCAAGCCCCAGAGTTGGCCTACCTGTAAGCATCCTAAAGAAAGATGCCTAACCCATATCTGCTCCATGTATTAGCAACATGTGATTGTAAGTCGCTTTGGATGAAAGCGTCTGCTAAATTACCTAATTCAAAATTAATATATTTCACAGAGAAAATATGCAGATGCATTTCACAGACTCGCTGTTGGCAATGTTACAATGCATGATTTAATATAGGCATGGGCTTCATTAAGATTGTCTGTTGTTTCTAAATTTAAAATCGTAATTGCTTCACCTTTATTTATCTGCGGAATGTTAGACGTGCATGTCTGTTTTTTTTCCAAGTCTTGTGTCCCTTTTACAAGTTGCATGGTGCAACTAGGATTTTTGGTCAAAAAGCTAGCTCAAATGGGGTTTAAAGTTACACTTGCCCCAGAACCCTTTAGGGGGAGGGGTAGAGAATTGTGTGTGAGTTTAGGAGCTATTTGTGGGCGATGAGTAGAGAAGAGTGCCAGCCACTCAGTACGCAGGTGTGTGTGGGGTGCATTCCGGGGAATTCCAAACATAAATCTCTTAGCTGAGAAAGCATAAATCACTTCCCTGGGGGATTCAAAGCAGCAAATTCCCCCCGCTCACCTCTCCAAACATAAGGCTTTAGCCTCGACGAGATCGCCGTCTGGTACAAGAGGAAGAGAGACACTTCCATTTTATATATTTTTCTTTATTGTCTTTTTTACCTCCTTTAATTTCCTCGTGTCAGTCAAGCTGTCTCAGGTTGTCTAGCTGTGTATCACTATGCCCGATTTTGTGCCTCCTAACTCTCCCTTTTCCTCTATTCTTTATTGTCCTATTGTTTACCACTTTATATCCTGTCACAACATCTCCTCATTTCCTTTTCCGTTTGTTTCTCCTCTCTTCTTCTCTTTCCCATATGGTCTACTACTAAAGTCAAACATCTGTTGTGCTTCTGCTGTGTCTCCCCCTATACCGTGGAGAAAGGTTATGTCTCGCTATAAGGTATGTAATCCTATTGTACGCCTGACTGCCCACAGATAACACCCGGATGATCCTATAGCTACACACGCTTTTTCCAACTACCATCAGGCTGTCTCCAGTAATGCTATCATGTGGTCAGCTGCTATATGAAGGTATTGTTAAAGCAGTAGTGTGTCATTTTCTGTGTCTAAAATCAAAAAATAAACTAAAACCTGCAAATTGCATGGGTATGTGCTTGATTTGTATGTGCCCAATCAAGGCCTCGGTTGCACATGTGCAGCTTTAGCTTAATGGGTTTCATGGGTTTCATGTTGGATGTAGGCACTACATATCCAAATAGCCTTCTCAAAATGGAAGGTTTTAAAATCTGTAAACTATAGCATTAACATGCCTTTGACATGTTAACCTCACATGAGGCCATCAAAAAAAAAAAAAACATACATTTTCTATCTTTTACAACCAATCAAAAAATAAATAAAAGAAGGTATAGACCTGCTATGCATTTACATAATCTATCCATTTGTGTGCTCTCCATCCTCTTAGTTTTACTTGTTCCTGAGCACCTGAGTAACATGTATTCTAGAAACAATTTAATAAAGGCTATAGTGAATGTAATAATAGACTGTTTCATAAGTAGTCACACACATACACACACACATACACACACACACACACACATGCCCCATCTCTGGTTAAAGGTGTGTTCATTAGCATTACCATCTGCCGTATAGTGTTTAGTTGTTCAGCTGGAAATGCCTCATGGTTCTGTTGATGACAGATGATTGCATGCCACTGGTGTACAGATACAGCAGACCCTAGAAAGGATAAGTATTGTACAGTTCATTCACTGTTAGTAAACGTGTTGCTTTTCACAACAAATGCACATTTTGAGACGGATGAACAACTTGTTGTGGGTTTTTTAATTAACATCTCCGTTCACGCAACTCAACCATTTTTGGTATTAGTTCTTTATTTCTCTTTTCTGCTACATCTCATAATGTTTAGCCCTGAATGACAAGCTACTTTTTGTTTTATTTCTTAAGTACTTCTGGACACAAAAAGTGACTCATCAACTCTAATATAGATTACAACAGAAATACAAACTTGTCAGGATGCTTAAAGTTGAATCATACTTTACTGTAAGTCTTCTGTAACAGCCCAGTGGAGTTAACTCTCAAATGTAACTCACAGATCTCACTTCATACATACTAATTACCCAGACATCAGTCTTTTCAGAGCATGTAGTCATGTAGATATAGCTTTGCTCTGCTACCCGAGAAAATGTGTTTGGATGCAGAACATTTAGCCTTTTAATTAGAGGGCATAATGATAAATATATGTCAAACATAATTTTAGAGATGTGAATGTTATGTTCTGATCTGCTTGGTCAGATCTACTTGATGGAACAATCTAGAACTTTCCAGTCCAGAGAAATGTTGGAGACACATTCAGTAAATGAACAGCATAGGTCAATAAAGACACTTGGAATGGAGGCTCTGCTGCTACAAATTTATGTAATGCCACACACCAAATAAGAAAATGTGAACTACAAATGGAAAGGCTTTTATGAATCTGGAGTAGGCTGAGAAGGCTTACCTTTTAGAAAATAAAAGGCTGCATAATGCAGGGCATTGACCAAACCTTTTTGATATGTCTTGCCTGCATATCACTGCTTTTAAGTACACCATCATTTGCATTGCAAAAAGATCAGTTGTCCCAGTGCTAACCTTCCGTACAAACCTTTTTTTGCAGCAGCACTAAATGTAGCATACTTGGCATAGGACTACAATTATTAAAGGATAAGGCCGGTGTAATTTTACCTTTTTCCTATTGTCAATTAACCTATTAAACAATGAAACCTATTAAACAATGAAAACCTACAGGTATCTTCTCCCACTGACAAGAATTGTCCATCTAGCAGCTAATGTCAGGTATAGCTCTTAGCTTGGAAGCCAAAACTCAGTTGTTTTCCAAACAGCTATTAAAAGGTCCCATATCATTCCATTTTTAATTGAGACAAACAATTTTTTTTACATGCGGAAGGATTGAAGGATATGTGGAAGGATATGTTCATTGGTTACTATCCAGAAACAATGACACACCTGGGTTAGTCAGAAGTCGAGCACTTTCGGGTCCCTTCAAACAACACGACTGTCCACACAACTGGAAAAAGTTCAATGTTACGAAGTCACAGAGCCATGTTTATTGTAAAGAGGAAAGATCCACCAGCCTTATAATGGATCTGAAAGTAAAGGGAGACTCCTCGAATTGTGTCTGGAATTACCCTCATGGTTGAAACCACTGTTAAAAGGGTGTTGCTTTGGTTTGAAATTCCAAGCCTGCATGCCCCCCCACACCTGAACTGGCTCGCTCATAGGCTCACATCGTTCTCTACCACTCCCCATCCAGCCCGGACTATAATACAATTGAGGAATGTGCCTTTTATAGCAAGTCGCAGAATAAATCAACAGTAGAGGTTTCTCCCCAAAAAAATATTTTTTATGTTGTATCATATACAGCACTAAAAGTTAATGCATCTGCTTCTTTGGCCTTTTCACACTGTACATCTTTCATAGTTGAAGGAATATCGAAAATACTTTAATAATGCTTAGTTCGGCTTATTAAGCTTGATTCGGTTCAGCTGTATGCTTTACCCCATATTGAGTGAATCATTTGAGCGCCAGCTTTTTCCCCTGAGATGTGTAGTGATATTAGCATTCGTCAACTTTTAAGTTTTTCCCATTACAGTTTGGGGCGTAAAATCTATACGAAGCAGATTTTTAGGAGAATCTTAGAAGAAAGCACTGCCCTGCATTTGCTATCCATGTCTTGTTATTTAGAGGATTTAGAACCCAGCGGAGTTAAGCGTAATGTTTTTCAATTGAGGCTAGTTTGAGATAACACGCTCCAGGGTTGTTTCCCTTCCCAGAACTGCTGTTGACGGTGTTGCTTTGTGATGCCACACATGCCTCAAAGTCTTCCGAGTACGTGTCAGCCGTTCTGTGGGAACTTGATCATCCAGGCTCTCCCAGAATCATCACACAATCTTCCATTCTCCACCAACCTTGGCTCTGGATTATACAGACATTATCACGCATATAGGATGTAGGGAGAAAAGAATACAGTATGCTCACAAACACACCCCTTTAGAGACACACGCAGAAACACATGACAGACCAACTCATATGTGCCCTCTGAGGGGGACTTTCGGTCTTGCTTCGAATCTTCTCCTGCCCTGATTAAAATGTGACGGTTTCTCTGCTTTCTTTCCTGTGCTGTGAGCCATTGATTTCTCTGGCTTGATCTAATCCTTTGTTCACATAGCTGAGCATTAATTAGGGAGAAACAGAGAGAGTGAGAGAGACAAAGAAAAAGAGACAAAGAGAGAGAGAGAGAGAGAGAGAGAGAGAGAGAGAGAGAGAGAGAGAGAGAGAGAGAGAGGCTTCCTTTATATGAGCGGGTTCAATGTTGGATCGAGGGGGTAACCACTTTAGAAAGAAAGCCAGAGAGAGAGAAAACACGATCCACATCCCCTCTAAGTCAACCATCCGCTTAAAGTTCATTTGTAGCCTACATTCTAGATGAGGGTTTCTTTAAAAACCTGAAAAATCATCAAACTTATAACCTTTCATCACCAACTTCCTACCCCTTTCCCCCGTTTCTCACCTTCCTCGCTTGATAGATATTTCTTATTCATCCTCCTCTCTCTGTCAGAGTCCAGGTCATTTGGTTCTGAGACCACGGTATCTGTCACTCTGAAATGAAGCACTCAGAAGGCGGTCGGTCTATGGCGCGCTAGATCTCATTCTGCCTTTATGGATGCGCTATTGAAGAGAGTTGAAAGGCTCTGCCTGCCTGGCAGCCTCTCGTTCTGGAAAGAAATAGGGGAAGAATATCTCCCCTCACTCACCGTTTGGAGATGTGTCTGTCTGTGGGGCTTTGCTGCCACCACCTGGTCAAGAATGGAACTGTATGTTGGGGTGGGGTGGGGTAAATGCAAGTACGAAAAAATGCAGAACAATTTATTACAACACATTAAATTAAAAGGATTTTCATCTTTGGCTTTAGTGCTAAACCAACCAATATCTATCTTCTCACTCTCTCTTCGTCTCTCCTCAAGAATTCTTTCATCCAAGAGAATAGTGTCTCACATCTCGCACCAAAGGTTATTCCAGCACGACACACACACACACACGCACACATATGATCCCGCAACAAATGTACGTAATCGTTTTTACGATATCATATAGAGGCTACAGTGCCTCAGGACCTCGGAAGTAAAAGTAGTCACTTTTATCTATAGCCTCAGCTCCCCATAGCAGTAGCCCTGTGTCTGTGCACATGTGACCTTTCAAGTATCGTATACAGACACGATGGATGATGACAGCCTATAAACGTGAAACCGTTAACACTTTGGTTTTAATGGCTCCTTTTTAGTAACACCGCTGAAACTCGTCTAACCATGTCAGGGAGATTATGGCTGTCAAACAACAAGCCCCTATCTCGCTTGTAAATAAAGAGCCGTGGACGGGAAATTGCGTTCAGCGATTACGAGGGTACGTTGTTAAGTGTGGCATGGCTGCCTGTGGGCCAAAAGCACGATTAGTACTTCACATGGTTTTTTTTCTGGTTGGCAGCAGCTGTCTTCTGCCAATTAGAAGGGCTGTGCATTTGTATGTACTGTGTGTGTGTGTGTGTGTGTGTGTGTGTATACTAACTCCTCACCCCTAGGCACATGATGTCTGAGCTTCATCAACCTTGCAGCCAATGCTCATGCACACTGATGAACACACCCACACACACACACACACACACACACACACACACACACACACACACACACACACTAATTCGGCTAGCTCAGCTTTCTGCACTACAGTGGGTGTCCAGGGGTAAATAAACCTTAAACCATGCATGACACTGAATTTAGCTGCTACTGGAACAGACAGGACGACTACTGGAGCTGTTTGTTGTTTCTGCCAAACTGACAGGAGCCAAACTCTGAAATACTATATGAGACAGTGAGAGATATCCCCACTGAATGACAGGCACATTGTGAGATATCACCAATAAGAACAGAAGAAGTTTTCTCTGAAAAAAAGCCTGGTAGGGGTTTTCTTTCTTATATACAATATATACGTATATACAAACTCGAAAACAATTATTTACGAAGGAGTTTTGACCAAAAACCTTTTTTTGACCAGAAACATTTTCTAGGGAAAACCTAGGGAAAACAGGGTGTTTGCTTTTTTCTGTTACTTGATCCTATTGTTGAGATAACATCAATCCACTTCTCATATTGTTTGCTTTTGTGTCCCACAGAGCTTTCTCATTTCAGCTGTTGTTCTGTAAATAAGACCTCACCCAGGCTAGGTTCAACAGTTCACAATTGCAGTGAAGTGCCTTCGGAGGAGTAGGGTAGTGTCGGACTCTCCATTCTATTTTAGTTAGTTTAATTTGATTTGATTTTGCTGTGGAGTGTCAAATGCAGTGCAGTGAGCACATGTTTTCACAGCTGTATTAATACCTATAGCGCTGTGTGAATGCTCTCCCCACCTGATGTTCTGCAGATTGGAGCTGTAACCCAGGGACATAGTATACCTCCATAGGAGCTGCCATAATTATTACTGTGTCTTCTTTATAATTGGTTTTAAATGAACAGCATTTATATTAATTGGCTTCCCGTGCACACTGCAATTCAGGCCTTTCTTCTTCTATTCTTTGTTCAAAAAGGTATCGGTGAGTTTATCTAATCTGTGGTTTGCCTGTTAACAAATAAATTGAATCTGTCTTTTTGTAAGACTGTACTCCATCTTTTCCATAGCACATGAGTAAAAGTGATCATCAAAATATTTAACAGTAACCATCCTTACAAAAGCTAACAAAGTTTCTGTCCACCTTTGGAATAAATGAACAACTTCTCCAAAGATTGGTTCCTGTTCCTGAACAGCAGAATGCTCCCTGTTGTGTATGTATGTCCACCTACAGTGACTCAGTTTGACACATGAACTGTCTCTGTTGCCTCATCTGCAAAGGAACTCACTTCTTCATTTATTGGTTACCATATTCCAAAGAAGAAACAACAACTGGATATGAATTCGATACACATATTTTAAAATCTAATGTGTCCCAAAATTTCCAACAATGCATTTGCTGCATCTGGTTTTCGTAAACCAGAGTCTATGGTATATTGTTGAAATTGCAAACAGCCTGTTCTTGCTGAGGGGATTATGCTTCGCTTAAAACATCATACACCAAAGTTTTGACAAAGGTCCAAACTGAATCAACATACTTGGATAATGTGTAAAGACCTCTGGTTACAACAGGAGCAAATATTATGCTGCATATCTCTCGTAACAAAATGAACAACTGCCAGTGCAGGGTTTTAAATGCTGTAAAAATGTACATTTACAATGTCCACCTAAAGAAAAGGCAAGTTTTTTATGAGATGCCATATCTGTGCTGTTGTGCTGTCTCAAATTTCAGGTAAAGGATGACACTTGTTTTTTGTGTTTGAATACCTATAATCATAACTGGCTCTTTTCTTTCTTTCATAAATGTAGTGTTGAAGTAAAAGTTTAACTTCCAAAGTTGCAACACACTAAACACAGCATGCATTATGTCAACCCTTACATTTTCAGTTACATGAAAGTATTCCAAGTTATTCAAACATGAGTATTTTTTGAATACTGTAATAGTTACATCATTCAACACAATATGCTGCTGGTAATTGTATCTGTCTCTCTTTTCAAGATCTTCTGCATTGAATATACTTTGTATAGTTTTCTGAAAATATGGAAGAACCTATTTGCAGAAAACCTTTCCACATATCCACACAGGGCATGACAATCAAGATTTTCACCAGTGAAAAGGCAGACTGTTCCGTATACTATGCGTTTTTCTCCTCTTATCTTAATGTCAATGCCTTGACTCTCTAGGATTTTTATGTAATTTAAAAAAGGCTGAAAAATGTTTGCAAAGCCATATTTGTCTCTGTCAATAGAATTAAATAGAAGGCAAATATATATACTATTATACTCAGGAGTTAGGTTTCTCAATGAAAAATAAACGGCTCCCATTTTTATATCTTTGTTTTTGACCCAAGAGAATTTACAGTCTCCAGACCGTCAAAGTATAGCTGAATTTATAGAGCATTGCGATGTGTTTAGTACAGTTCGTGCCTAGCAAAATGAGCACCATCACAATAGTCACGTATCTGACCACCTGTACTTCCTCCTCAATCCCTAGAGGAGATAAGGAACGGAGAACCGCTCGGGATGAAAATATCTTTCCCATGGACCTCTTGCAAATACCTTGGCGCCACAAAGGCACTAATACACAAGGACAATTTACACTGGGTGGACACCTTACCTCTTTCCATCACTAAGGAAAACACTGAACTGACACCTTGAGTTAACGCAGAGAGCCAGAACCCCACAGGGCTCGTCTCTGCATATCACAACCTCATTCTCACCTCCTCTCCCTTTTCAAAATACATTTTTCTGTCAGCTGCGTGAATCAATATAATATAATGTAATTTGCTAATGTGTAACCTAACCTGAAGGGAAAAGGTATCTCTCTCTCTCTCACCCCACCCCCCAACAGAGGGACCCAAGGGTGACAGGACATTTAATTTAGATATACAGAAATATTGATGGTAGACTACCCATGTTGGATTCAGGGAATTATGACTATACATTTGTAACTTGTAAACCTGTGAAAGTGAATTGGCGGAGACATGAACGCTGTACAAACTTTACTGTTCCTCTAAGCAGAGGGTGTCGGAGTAAATGTATGAGTTTCCTCCTCACCCACAGGCCTGGAATTCTTTCTCTACAAACAAGATACAAACACTTTCTCTCACAAAGTACACTTATAGTAATAATATCCACACATGGATAAATCCAGTATGTAGCTATAGGATGCTTAGAAGTAGGGGAAAAGTACACTCATTTTATACGTAGAAGATAGTTAGAATAGTCACATTTGGGTAATCATATTACTGTGTTGTTTACATTGTCAATAATTGTTGTTTTGTTGATGCATGCCTGAATGTTATTGATTATGTGTGAGTATTGAATTCTAATGTAACAATGAATTTGATGCTCTGGACGCCGCTGAAACCCGGGATTCCCCCATCAGCTGTAACCTAATAATCTTTCATAATTCAGTTTGTGTATCACAGAACACGGTCAATCCTATGTGAAGAATTTCTAACTTCAGATTATTTATTGATCACGAACATTGATCAGACTAATTATGAGATAATAATGATTAATAAATCATAACTCTTCTTCCCAAACGATCGACCAGGGTGGTCCTCAAATAAGGCAATTGTATAGGGTTTATCCCTAATCCCTTACAAGGGAAAACTCAGTTTCAAATAATTGAGCCATTTTATTATTCTCAAGTGACTCTCTAGCAGTCACAAATTGTGTCAATAATTAACAAACCCCCTCATTGCCACCTGAAACAGCCAAGCTTTTGAGCAATGCAGTGGTAGATGCTTGAGGGCTGTCAATAGTCAGGTCCAAAAGTTCTTTAGTGCAAGTTACGCTTCTTTGTACATCGCTTAATGTTATGTTAGAACAAGAGTACATCTTTCCAGCAAATGTATGTCCTCAGACTTAGCAGAAAGCAAATTGGCACCCTCTTCACCATCTGATGTTGTGTCAGATGTCAAATGAGTGTTGTCACTGATATTTACTGTGCCTCTATAAGGTTGTTATCTCTTTCTGAAAGAGTAGCCGTGTTTAGTGATCTATCCCCTGATGATATAAATTACAATTAGGTCATTTAGCAGATGCTTTTCTCCAAAGTGACTTACAATTACATGCTTCTATTACATGGAGCAGATAGGGGTTAGGTAGGCCAACTCTGGGGTTTGAACCCACAACCTTATCGCTTGGAGTCCAACACCTAGACCACTAGACTATCCTGCCCTTCTCCAAAGCCACAATCTGTTTCAATTTTGGAATGACTGATGATTCCCATCCTCGGATTTAGATCTGTCCATCTTTCCAAACTCTGCATCTAGCTAATGTTGTGTATATAGTAGCACAGTAAACCCCAATTGGTGGCCCGCGGGTCGGGGAGACAAAGTTCTGGCCTGCACGACCCATCGGCACTTAAACGCACCTGTCATAATAACACGTAAAATTAAGGGCACAACATGTCAAATAAAGTGCTCTACAGTGTAGTGTGCAGTGTACTAGTGTCCAAGACTAGCCCACAATAGCTACCAGCTAAGCCAAATTTATACCAGTAAGTCACAGATAAACAATAACTGTCCTGAACCAAGAACATGGCCTGTGTGAAAAAGTGTGAAGTCGACCAGGAAAACAGTCAGTTCAAATCTGACTGCACTGATCCGTTTTGTTTCATTTTAACGGACCATGCTAATGCTAAACCGACATGGTTGATATGCACACAGAGCAAAGCCGAGAATCTAAAGCAGAACTTGGGCATGCTGCCAGTTCTAATGCCAACTACCCAACAAAATCAGATAACCGAAAAACAAAAAATATGATAACATTGATGATGCGGTCCCTGTCACAGACATTCGAGATCAATAGGACTGAAAAGACCAAGAGATGAACTCTTCTATTGTTTCTGCAGCAGCAGTGGGCCAAGAAAGAGGAGGCGATGGAGTCCACTATCATGGACCTGATGGGCCAGATGGAAGCTAACACACACACAAGAACCCCAAGCCCCTAATGCCCGTGTCTCTGCCCCCATTGGCCGCCTTGTTGCTCAGTGCTAAACAAACTCACTCCCTGAGTCATCAATTCCGACCTAATTGCTCTCTAAATGTGGAACAAGCCTATGGTGAGGAAGAAAGGGAGAAGGAATGACAGAGAAAAGAGGACGGGGGGTTGAAGCAGGAGTTAAAGCAAAATGTCACTTTCATAACTAATATCGCGTACAGCATAGTATGGCATAGTATGGATATCATGTGATATAGCACCATAGTCTTGAAGCTGCATATGAAACCTTGGCAAGATGCAAAGCATCCTGTGTGATTTTGAAAGCTGTCATGTTCAGGGTTTTTAATGTATTTTATATCTTTCTCTGTAACTGCAGAAATCACCCAAAGCGTAGTTTTATCGGACTACAAAACCACGAGTCCCAGTTGGTCTAGCGGTGCATTCTGTGCCAATTGTACTAGACTTGACAATGCTTTTCATGAGACCTGAAGCTGTTTAGTCTGAGGAACGATGCCATGTTGTCCGATGTCTGATGTCTGAGATCTGACGAGGATGTCCTAAAATGTACCAATGATTTTGAATGGAGTTTCTAGACTGATGTGCAGAGCGGAACATATCGGTGAGCTTTCAAAGTCAGGATGGCCTTGGGGGCCGGATAGTCTAGTGGTCTACGTGTTGGACTCCCAGCTGAAAGGTTGTGGGTTCGAGCCCGGTTCGAGTTTGTGTACCTGTAAGCATCATCATCATCCTCATCCTTGAGTAAGATGCCTAACCCCTACCTGCTCCATGTAATAGCAGCATGTAATTGTAAGTCGCTTTGGATAAAGCTATCCAGTACAGAGACATTTGTGTCAGCAAATCCAATTAAATATGAATATCACACTGCTTTCAACTGGTAATAAAGTTTAGGGATACCATCGCATAGTAAATATTTGTGTTTTTATAACTGACCACAGTCCCAGAAGATGTTCAAAATGAGCAGCCATTACACAACACCAACACATAAATGCATATATATTCACTCTGATGCACGCACACGCACACACACACACACACAAACACACAGAAGTTATGTGCCAGTCTAGACAGCTGTGTTTGTGAAGACTCTCAGGGTCCTGGGAGAGACCTTGGCCAGGATCTGTGCCCATGCCTGCTGTTGGCCTGGCTGGGGCGTATGGCACGCGCACACACACACACACACACACACACACACACACACACACACACACACACACACACACACACACACACACA
>JAODLI010002268.1:0-10653 GCA_027575585.1 Percopsis omiscomaycus
GAGAGAGAGAGAGAGAGAGAGAGAGAGAGAGAGAGAGAGAGAGAGAGAGAGAGAGAGAGAGAGAGAGAGAGACTAAATGAGACGACAGATTAACACAGGAGAGATTCTTGCAGCTGTGAGGCCTTCTCCACACCAGCACAGATATCCCTGTTGGGCTGTGTGTGTGTGTGTGTGTGTGTGTGTGTGTGTGTGTGTGTGTGTGTGTGTCTATACAAAACAGCACATAAATATGATGTGTGGATTGTGGGACATTTCAATACGACCCTTAGAAACATCATCTTAGTTGGATGCAACTATGCATGTCTGGCCAATGTGTGCATGCATTCATGTGTGGCCGCATACTTACTATATGGTATACATTATAAATGGCAAAGTCCTCCATGTGTTTGGGGTACAGTCAAATCTTAATGTATTGTACATTACCACAGTTTACTATGAGAGCAATTTCCTCAAGTTGGGCACCATTTCCCCCCTAATTTCAAGTGAGGAATTTCACCACTAATGCTACGCGTCTCCTCCTAAAGCCTCTTTGTTATGGCTCTAATGACCTGTTCAGCCTATGTGAATCTCCAGTGTTTGGTTTGGGAGCGGGCATATAGCGGCCATTCAGAAATCCATAAGAGCTTCACATTAGCACTGAGCTCCATTGTTGATACAGCCGACCGGACGCGACACTCATGATGGGGAATCCGGACGTTAGCACAATCATAATGTCCCCATCTGTCTTTAACAGACACAGAGGCACCCATAGAAGAGCATTTGAACTATAATAGAGATGCACGCAGGCAAGACCACTTGCATAGAAGCACATATAACACATGTATATCTTGGGGATAGCGGAGTTTGGCTAGCAATGTCTAAATCAGAGCAATCCAGGCTCTAGTAAAGAAAAAGCCCAAGAATATTCTTAATACCTTGCCATAACAAAATTGTAAAAAGGCAACAAATTCAGTCTTAAGGTATTGTATGCGACTGTAATGTGCATTCCATCCAAGCATCGTCTCACCAGATGATAAACCTTGCTGCCCGGATGACGAGGGCTCTGGAAAGTGAGCTAATCCCGCCTTGGCGAACAAGTCTCATTTGGGGAATTTCAGTAGTTGGAAGATTTAGTGCAGGGGACGCCTTGGAGCACTATCAAATCGAAAACCTAGACGCCTCTTTGATAAGCATTTCTGAACACAGCAGCGATGGAGGACAAGCTCCAATTACTCTCTTTCGCAACGTGAGAGCACTCCAAATTCCCAGCACCGCGGCCTGGCCCCAATGCACATTGTACCCCCTTCATCTGGATGCAGGAGTTACCCGTTAACAAACAGCCTTATGTAAGCATCTGTGCAACAACAGGAGAATAGGAGCTGACGTTTCAAAGAGCCGGTCAGAGTGCTTTATAAATGAACCGACCCAAAACTTTTACCTCTGCCCAATTTATCACTTTTAACGACCGGTTGACAGACTGAAGGCCGTCCGTCATCAACCTACCCCCTTCTGCCCTTCTTCCATCTCTCCATGCCTTTCCTCGGACTATACCCCCCTCCTTGTTTAAGAAATTCAGGCCAAGGTTTGAGCTCCTATAACCTCCTCTTCCTAGCTTCCTCTTCCATTGGTAAGAGCAGTAGGCTCTCCCTCCACTGCAAATCATTATTTTAATCTGTTTATACAGTAGGACCAGGTGGATGGGGCTGTCAAATAGTACCATACAACAATTGCCGTGAATTTAAGACAGCCACTGAAAGTTATGTGAAGTTTATTGTCATTTTAGATTAGCGTTCCATTTTATTTACTTTACTTGCCACTTTGAATTGTAGTGATGAGGCTATGCCTGTCCATCTGGTAAACTTCCACGAAATATAGATTCCTTTGATTTGATAAGAATGTGTGTGACTTGAGACAGGAAGATTCTGTCTGTAGAGGAAGTAGGCAACTAGAACAAAAGAAAGAAAGCAAAGAAAGAAAATAGTTTTGGAAATATATACAGGCTAAGATTGGCTAAATAACCCCATCTGATCTCCTTCTGAGATGAAGCTCTATTGTCTATTCTTAGAGCCTAATGTCCATCACAGGCCATCGCCGCGGGAACATGTGAGCCGTCAGTCTACGGTAGTCTTGGGCGATATTGAAATTCCCCTACTGATGATATGACTTTAAGATAAACGATATTATAGTTGCCAGATAAACTGAAACGACAGATGTTGCAATACCCATTAGTATGAATTACCAAGAGGTGTTTTTGTCCCTCAGTCCAGTAGATGGCAGTGTGAGCGGCAGGACAAATATGCCGCATTCACATGGATTCAGGCAGATGGTAGACCAGATATTATTTTAGTGGACTAGAGCAGGACGATAAACGTAAACGTGAGGCCGGCAGAAAATACAGACCGTAACTGTAAAACTATTTGCCAAGATGGAATTTACAACCGGATGTTACATAACTCCCTCACACGAGGAGAAAACAAAGACGTTGAGTTGTCAGCGTTTAATCTGAACGGCCCTTAAAATGGAAACATGAGCTTTTTAAAACCGCTGTCCCAAGTGGATAAATCTGAAAACGGCGTGTTCCCCGCCCAGTATGAACAGCGAAAAACTGAGCTTTTCAGAAACGCTGATATCCCATGCAAGATCCAATGATCACATGACAATACTCTTTTGGCAGCAAATGAGATATAGGAAAATTACATAACAACGAGCTACAGCCCATCCAAGGAATGACGTTTTTGGATAAGGGCGAACAAGAGCGTGATGGCACAGTTTTCTGAACAATTAAATGCTTCATAATAGCGTGAAGATTTTTGAATGTCCAGACTCCAAGAACTCTCCACTCACCTTTAACAAACAATTGCATCCTCACATAGACAGTCAGACAGTGCGAATGAGATCGCCGGTGAATTGTTTAAAAAAAAAGTTTACAATTAAGGTCATTTAGCAGACACTTTTATCCAAAGCGACTAACAATTACATGGTGCTATTACATGGAGCAGATAGGGGTTAAGCATCTTGCTCAAGGCTCAAGGATGCTTACAGGTAGGCCAACACCTAAACCACTAGACTATCCTACCTCTTGCTTGCACGCTCTACTACTTGGGCGACGAAAAGGGCAAAAATAAAATGTAAATATCAAAGCTGGTCATACCATAACAGTATATTGGATTTCTATGTTTACTGTAATCTATTTAAACGTGTAAAAAAACATGCAATGTGTAAAAAAAAAAAAAAAACGAAATGTGGATCAGACATGTATATGCACATGTTCATATCGCGATGACGATTTGCAGATGGTTTAACGAGCAAGTAGGTACTGTGGGTACAGCAGTTGTTTGGATTACAGATTAACTGTAACCAGTGGTGAAAGTGGAGATACAGTATTTTGATTAAATTGAGTGACAGAGGCCAGAAAAAAGGTTAGCTCAAAATTACAAGGAAAAAATAACACACATAACCCTGTAGAAGTGTAGTGATGCATGGAAAATGCATGATAAATAGGTAGGAACGAGTCTGAGACCCAGTGTTTACTCACATCCAGGCTGTCTTCATTTATCACCAGCAGGCCCATGTTTTTGGTTAGCAGTTTGCATGAGTGTCCTATAAAAATAATAAAAATAATAAAATAAAGATTATGCAGATCATTTAGATTAATCACGACTAACACACTCACTGGGGGAAACACTCAATTTCAAGGTGTCTAGATAAAATGCTTCAACATGCATGAACAAATAGGGAAAAATACTGCACACCTTTAGGCTTTTATACAACGATCTTATCTAAAAATCACTGTCCAAAGTCTCTCCATCAGGTAATGAGTGATTAAAGAAAGGAAAATGTATATGAAACAAATAACACAGTCCACACCAGCAACAAGTCAGTTAGTGAGCATCGGGGAACATGACTAATGACTTTACAAGGGGTTGTCAGCTTCCTGTTCAGGAGGACAGTTACACCTCCATTTGCCCAACGTGGCTCCCCTGGGGAGGGTCCACCTTGGCTGGGACAGGTCACAGGGGAGGAGGAGATGGAAAGGGGGGGTGGGGGAAGCAGATAGAGAGACTCCCATGAGGGCAAACAAGAATTTCCTCATCCTCCGTGTAATCGTCAACATGATAAATCTTCTATCTGTGGCGTGACCACGTGAATACGTGCGGTCCACTTTCTGGTTTGTTTGTTTGCATGTTTTGATCTTAGCTTCTTTAGGGGAGTTGGCCAGATTTGTGACTGCATGGGTGGCATCTGATGTGAGGTAAACGGAACAGAGTACGCATGCCTGTACAAAACAGTTATACTCGTACACGCGCACGCACGTGTGTACACGTACACGCACACGCACGCACAAACACACACACGCACACCTTGAGAGCTTGAGTCAATACCAAACAGGTTTGGGGTCAGGTTCTGGCAGATCGCTTCCTTAAGTGCTAATGTGCAAACTTCCCAAAAATTTGCCATTGTGTGAAAATGTCTCAATGCCATAAAGGAGCCTCTTCACCATCCCCCTGGTCAATTCCTACCACAGCCCAACCGCTTAATGTGTTTACCTTAACCTCATTTCACTCAAGCCAAGCTGCACTGCCCGCCCCCCCCCCAATCCCCACCAGAAAACAACATTCCCGGGCCTTCTCTCTAGGCTCAGGCGGAACTAAAACACTGCTCCCAAAGGAGCTGGGGAATGTGTAACTGCGACACTCGCGTCACACCGTAACCTCAGGGGTACCGCAGGGGGACAGGCACTTCCACATTCAACCCGAGGGCACGGCAAGCCCCTGAAAACGCCGTTGGGTCACGGGCCCTACTCCGAGGCATGGAGCTCAGACGAATGAGTGAGCATAGTAGAGTAGGTGTAGGGCATGTTACGGGCTCTCGTGTTTGTGCTGGCACCCCAAGGGGTGTGCTTCACCCCTCTATTGCAGTCGATGCCACCAGGAGGTCGACACAGTGCCGTTTATGTGCCCGTTTATGTGCCTCTTCATCACTATGAAAAATAAAATAATCCTCCTTTCTACTCTGTTAGAACATCTCTTGGAATATTAAGCACTTGCTGGTATTTAGGCTGCTAGCAATTTATGACTTTTTTAGGGATTGAATGCTGATTTTTATAGGAATATATTGAGCAATGTACACTGAAAAATGTAACCATGATGAATGTTGTTTGCTTTCAAGGACCGGTTCAACTGTTTGTCCTGATTGTAGGTCGCTTTTGATAAAAGCTTCTGCTAAATGCTATAAATGTAAAATGAAAATGTGAATGATATTACCTTCAGAACAACAGGGATTTAACGAGGTGGTAATCAGCTGATGTGTTTTTAGCCCTTTATCAAAGGGCATCACAGACACATTGTGTCACGCTTTTCTCCAAAGCGACTTACAAATACATGGTGCTATTACATGGAGCAGGTAGGGGTTAGGCATCTTGCTCAGGGATGCTTACAGGTAGGCTACCTCTGGGGCTCGAACACACGACCTTCCGGCTGGGAGTCCAACACCCAGACCGCTAGACTATCCTGCCCAGCCAGCGATAGGTCTGACTCGGCAAGGTCCGCTTACCAGGTGCAACACGTAGAAAAACCCAAAGTGCTCGCTCAGAGTGGCGAAAGGTGCGCCATGGACCTTGGCAATGGGGATCCTCTTTCAGTGGGGAAAATAGTAAAAAACTAAGTCAATATTGAAAAGGGGGCTTTCACAGAGCGACCCATTGAGGAGTCCCCCCCTCACATCTGGGCACGGTGGGCACAAAGGGCCAATTCAGTTGCTCCACAGTGGTAGGTAGCCACAAATGGAGGTCTTTTTAATATCTATTTTTCCGGACACTCATTTAATGAATCCGCCATTTTCACGGTTGACTCGTTTGTAGCATGATCTGCTGTTCATCTAGCCACATCTGAGGGCAACATACTGTGGTGCAGTGTAAGGAAAAAAAAAAGTTGGACTGGACTACTTCTTGGGGGAGGGGGGCAGGATAGTCTAGTGGTCTGGGTGAAGGACTCCTAGCCACTCCCAGTGGGTTCCAGCCCCAGAGTTGGCCTACCTGTAAGCATCCTTGAGCAAGATGCCTAACTCGTATTCCTGCTCCATGTAATAGCAGCACGTAATTGTAAGTCTGCTAAATGACCTCATTGTAATTGTAATTGAACTCGTTTCATTCCTCCAGCTCCTCCAATAATAAGCCTAGCAGAGCTGAACCCATCGGCCTACGCAGATATGCAAGAGGGGCCCCGTTTGTGTGCATGCGTATGTTATTTCATTTCACATCAGTGCAGCGCGCTCATACATCACGTGGAGTTCGACAGGTCGGACAGAGGGGCCTTCTGCTGGTCTATAGCTTACGTTGCTGGAAGAGGAAGGACCACAGAACTGGCACAGACACCTCGTCACCACAGACAAGCCTCACCTGTCACTCTCAGACCAGCGCCACTGACGGAGCTAGGTCCAACACGGCAGGAATTTTTATGGATCCCATGGCCTATAAACGACTGTTGATGATGCTAATTTCAGCTAGTTTTAATCACCTGAGGTGGGATTCACTATTTGCTCATACAGGAGACATCTCTGTGCGCCTCGCATCGCGTTAAGCAAGGATATACTGTACTTACCAGCATCTCCTCCATCTATGGCCCCCGCCATGTAAGATTCACGCGTCTTATTGGACAACTGGCGCCGCTGAACCTGCCTGCTACAACGCGTGAATCATAAACCATGTAACCCCCTAAACCTTACAGACAACAGAGTGGGCCATCAACAGTGAGGCTGTCCTACACCGTAGGCCTATATTTTATATATTCAAGTCAAGATCCAAGTGTTCCACCGTGCTTCAAACGACGTTCAAAGGTCGTCGCTGACGTTACAGCGACCCCCAGAACCCTGAACATTTGGCCCAGCTGCAGAAGGGACACTACTCTGGGAGTTTGAACAGAAAACAACAACGCTGATTTGTGGAAGCTAAACGAACAGAGGAGCATATTCAGGGCTCTGGGGGGGTGCTATAAGGCGATTAAGGAGTCCCTTTCAGAGCCAACTGAACGCCTACCAGCTTGAGGGTGTCTGACCTGCGTGTGGAGAGGGCCGAGCTACATCTTTAATAAGACAAAAATGCTGATACTGTGACTTCACCCAGGTAACCTATAAACACCATCTCTTACCAATATTAATCGCTGTTTCCTGCTTGTCCCCCGTCAGGATCCAGATCTTGATGTCAGCCTTCATCAGGGTCTCGATGGTCTCGGGCACTTTATCCTGAAGCTTGTCCTCTATCGCCGTGGCGCCCAGGAGCTGCAGGTTCTACACCAGGAACGAAGGGGGGGAGAAAAAAAAAACAACAACCAACAACTAGCCAGTAAGAGGAGATCTTAACACGAGAGGGTCTTTACAACGTCACATGTCAGGGAAATATGGGATCGGGACCGTATCACTCACTCACAGCCCTGTTTTCCCCCCTCTTCAGCAGCTCTTGCCTTTCACCCCGAATTACCAACAAAGGCTTCGGGGTTTTTTTGAGGTGCAGAGAAAATATATGACTCAAGCAAAGAGTGGCTGAAGCGGTCGGTCCACACATGCCCCCACCATACACATAACCCCCCCCCACCCCTTGTCCGTTTCTCCCACCCACACACCACAAACACGGCATGTAGGGATTGTTTTCTTGGGGGAAAGTGGAGCATATCTCTGGGACGGGTCATGTGCTTATATGCCCAGGGGAGGCCCAAGGCCCTGACAGGAACCCGGGAGCGAAACGGAGAGGAGAGGCAGCTGCAAGGAGGGGCTGGTACCGGTCAGCTCTCCCCTATAGGAGAGAGAACCCGAGTCAGGCTGCATGGAGATCTGCATCCCTCTGCTCTCCAGGCACATGAGAGAACACATCAGGGAAAACATGCATCGTCATTAGTCCCCACAAGAGGTCTAAGGTCCCTCTTTATATGAAGTGTTAATGGAAACTATTAAAGGCTTCATTTATGCTTTTTTAACCTTTCAATAATAAATAGGTGTGGACATTGGTGGCCGTTGTCGCACAGTTGTACTATATTTATGAACCCTCCATTAGACACGCCCTACTGTTTATAGCATATATGTAACGTTTTTAGAGCCTTTATTGTAGGCTTACTAGAGCTTATATGAGCCTGATCCGAAGAAAGCCGATTCATTTACACTGCAAACGTAATGACGAAGATACGCCAGAATCAATTCTGTACTGTATATTAGCATCCAGATGAATGGAGAGGATAAGGTGAACTAGATGTATAACTAGACATAAAGCTGGTCTGAAGGACCCATCCAACTCCTGTTGGCCAATTTGCCGGGGCCTTTCCAATCAAACAGGCTTTTGTTCTACTGTGGTCGAAGAACCGCAAGGATCTGGATTTCAAACCCTCAACCTGGATGGGGGAAAAACACCAGCTGAATACTGGCACAGTGTGTCTGTGGCTAGCAAGTTTGTTTACTGTGCCAGCCGCTCTGGCTGGTATCCCTCGTCTCCCTGTTAATCATCGTGCGGATGGTTCCAGCTGGGTGCAAGAATGACACTGGTCAGCGAGCTGGTCTACACAGACTGCCCTCTAGTGGTGAGACACAGACCGCCCTCTAGGGGGGAGACACAGAACGCCCTCTAGGGGGGAGACACAGAACGCCCTCTAGGCGGGAGACACACACCGCCCTCTAGGCGGGAGACACACACCGCCCTCTAGGGGGGAGACACAGAACGCCCTCTAGGGGGTAGACACAGACCGCCCTCTAGGGGGGAGACACAGAACGCCCTCTAGGGGGGAGACACAGAACGCCCTCTAGGGGGGAGACACAGAGTGCTGTCTAGGGGGGAGACACAGACCGCCCTCTAGGGGTGAGACACAGAGTGCTGTCTAGTGGTGGAGAGACACAGAGTGCTGCCAAATGGTGGGGAGACACAGACCGCCCTCTAGGGGGGGAGACACAGAGTGCCATCTAGTGGTGGGGAGACACAGAGTGATGTCTAGCAGGGAGACACAGAGTGCCATCTAGTGGTGGGGAGACACAGAGTGATGTCTAGCAGGGAGACACAGAGTGCCATCTAATTAATGAAAGTATCAGTACTGATTGTAAGTCCCTTTGGATAAAAGCTTCTGCAGAATGCTGTAAATGGAAAATACACAGTGACGGTAGTCATAATGTAATCAGAAAGACTACATTGCTAGAGATGATTCAAGTCTTTAACTGATTATTAACAGCCAAAACATGCTGGGATACATGAAGGGGCGGGTGGGTAGAAACAGGTAGAAATGAGAGAATATCTTGAGCCGGACACATTCATCTTGCTTAACTTGTGGGTCGGCACGGCGCTGTTATAATGCGGAGACATGACGGACACTCCCACACGCCCAAGTCCTTCATATTCACGGTTTTGTCCCCAGGACACCTTGGAATGTTGCACTGCGCATGCGAGCAGACAGACGGGTGGGCTCGGCGTGACTGCTCTCGTCTGGAACACCACCCGTAGTGCCCTGACCTGCTGTGATGCTGGTGTGGGGGGAGTTGGGCACACCTCAGCGTTTTGTGGGCTCCAGAAGAAAAAAAATAAGGTATTTTTGGATCATCACATTATATGTGACTCTACCGTTTGAGGATTGGGCCGTCTAGGAGCTAAGCAGATACCAACACTGTGCATCGGTGTCTTCACTCCACCTACAGTTTTAAAAGGGTACTGCCACAACACTACATTTGCTTGAAATAGTAAAGGAATTAAATTATTACTCTTAATGTTTAATTATTAAGTGGATTGCAATGTGCCTTCAATATTATTTAGAACTATTTCGATAATGGCTAATGTTTGGTATCGCCTGTCTTTAAAAAAAAGGTAGCTCAGTCATACGTTACTTGAACTCTAGTGCCACCTTGTGGTTCAACCACAGCCTCACTAAGCTGACGGGCCTTGAACCAAACACTGTAATCCTTTACTACCTTGAGTGCATACATTTGCATTGGCATGAGTGAGCCAAACCCTGCTAAGGTAAGTGCCACTTTCTACCCAGTGATGTCTCAGTGCACTGCCTTCTCCCCTACATGCACTTTCAAGTTACTGTATGATTGATGGGGTCCATTTGTTGGGGGCGGTTAAGGGCCCGTGAAGACCATGCCAGGGGGTTGATTTACGACTGTGGCCGCCAGTGTTTGACTAGTGCTTCCACTCAGACGGTGCTCACAGGGACACACACACACACACACACACACACACACACACACACACACACACACACACACACACACACACACACACACACAGCCTATTTATGTGCCAGGCCCACATTAAATCAGGCAGCAGGTTCTGGTTTCAGCTTGAATCAAGACATTTCTCTTCGGGCTGCAGATTCCCTCTGTGTTGGAGGGAGCGCATTAGGCAGGAGGTAAATAAACCGCTCATGGACCCAGTTCGCCAAGCTAATTTCACTCCGAGCCGGAGTGATTCTTGGGCCAATACAGGACCAGTGGATTGAAAGGGAGTGCTTCCAGTGGCCAAGTGGTCTCGACGTGGAGCTGGTGGGGATATATCGACTGATGCTAACATACATGCATGTTTTGATGTTTCCGTCCAAAATTTAAAGTATTTGTCCAAGTTGCATGCTGCCATTTACTTAAAGGACCAGTGTGTAATATTTCAGAGGCTCTAGTGACAGAAATGCAATATAAGATCCAAAACTATGTTGT
>JAODLI010002269.1:0-10653 GCA_027575585.1 Percopsis omiscomaycus
AGTTCGGGGGGGGGGGGGGGGGATAGCGGGTCGTGACAACAATGGAGGAGAAATGTATTGCTTTTGTCAGTGAAAAGTCGGAGGTAAGCTTGGAATCGGTCACCGTGAAAACGAAGCTCTTTCACAAGCCTAAACTCTCCAAGCTGCTCTCTTGCGCTGTGGGCGGCATGCACCCACTGCCTTCTCTTCCTCACCACTTTGGATGCTTTTCCTGAGTGTCTGCATATGGCAATGCGATGAGTGTGAAAGGAATGATAATGCTGTGTGTCTCCACTGACTCCAAAGTAGGACTATAACTGTAGATCCAAAGTAGGACTATAAGAGCAGTTGACAGGGTCCCACTGTAGGGTCAGATGATGCCCATCACTGCTTCAGGCTCAGGGGATGCAGAGGCACCATGGAACTGGGGATAGAGGGAGGGAGGGATAGATGGAGCAAAATGAGGAGTGTTTAGAGCTACAACCTGTCTGCCCCGGCCATCGGTGTGTTTACACAGGCCAAATCCCGCCGCGGTGCGTCCCTTTAAGCCCGGAGCCTGGGAAAGTTTATGGAAATAGCATAGAGGTCCACTGTGGTGGAAAGGGCATTGTCTGGGCCGCTGATCCTGACTGGACTGCACATAAGGGGAGGGGGTCATCTCCTCCGGGGAGGGGGTCAGGGGTGGAGGGTGGAGGGTATAGGCGGGGGAACGCGAGGGCAGTGGTGTACCCATCATTGTACCTCGCTGAGCAAGTGAGCTGATTGGGACCCAGATAAGAGAACCACAGTGGTCCGATTCTGTCTGGCTCCAGTCGTACACATCAGCGTGCATGTGGATAAGCTAACACACTAACAAACACACGCACAAACTCGTAACTACCCTGTGAAACCATGGAAGCCTCCACCATCCCAGTTCTCTCTGGTCTATTTCAGATTTCAGATGCCATCTGATGTTTTTACAGTTGTTTACTTTTAATACTCCGCTCTGGGAGACCAAGATCAAGCTAATAAAGTCACTAGCTGTTGGCATTAACCGCAAATGCTGCAGTGGCCACTGAATTGGCACTGCCTGAAATTGGCGCTCTTTTTCCCAGCATTCCTTTCCTCGTATATAAAAGATAACAAGCTATTGGGTACTGGGAGGATCTTGGGAAACCAAAGGTCTTGTGTGAACAAACAGGATGGAAACTGACGCGGGGAACCGTTTTGGTAAGGTCAAGCAGAAACGTCAGCTACCAGCTAAAACCAAAGAGCCTGCTGGGAATTTATAGACCCGCCAAGGCCTACAGCAATCAAATCCTTTAAAGTTAGATTGAGTTAGAGATCAAGCTGTGATGTGTATATGTGTTGTGTGTCTCCACTGCTGTTGTGAGTGCTCTGTGCAGTGTTGGAAGTTGGGTGGTGTCAACCTCCTCTCTATGCTTTCCTCTACTTCCTGCCTCTTGTCTGGAAGTGGCTGTGGAAAGCTGGGATTCCATCGGAATAATTTTGATGTTTGTGTACGTATATAGGAGTGTGTGCGTGTGTATAGGTTTCGTGTGTGTGTGTACCTGTGTATACTGTATATAGCAGTGTATATGCCTGTACACATACTGTACAGTATAAGTGCATATAAGTCAACCGGAAGCCACAGCCAAAGATGTTTTGGTTTTCAGGATGTTTTTAAGCTGGGTTTTTTTCCGCTCAACACCATGTTGCTCTTCCTCCCATTTACTTGTTGGCAATGCTAAATATGTCCGAGGTGAACACATTCCTCAAGGGGTGACATTTGAGGGCATATTCATCTGAGCCCATTCATATTTTATAAACAAGCCCTAGTCCCACAAGCCCAAACATCTCTGAGACAGATCAACGTATTCGAACAGCCAGTGTGGGGTCTCGATTTAGGGGCCCTGCTGTCTTTTCTTTGTGAAACCTAATTAACACTCGTCTCTGCTTTTATGTGCCAGGTGGGGAGAGGAGACAAACTTTGATGGAACACCAAGAAAATATTGGGTATGTTCTTTTTTGATGAAACATTAGTTTGATGTGGTTTTCTGTGTGTACACATGCGTATCATCTGCCCTCTTAAAATGGAAGTAAACACTCAAACCGATTGCCTCAAATTTGGTGATTGCCATTACACTTGCCATTACACACATGGAAAGTGACATTACCTGGCACAAATTTTAACCAACCGGATACAGCAGTTGCAATATGTTCAACATGAAGATGTTTGAAGATGTTTGAAGTTTTTTGGTTCCTATTTATAAAATAAAATTACAGTAAATGTATCTTGTCGATATTAATGACATGGCTGGATAGTCCAGTGGTTTGGGTGTAAGCATCCTTGAGCAAGGTTCCTAACCCCTACCTGCTCCTTGTAATACTTGTAGTTGTACTCACTATAAGTCGCTTTGAATAAAAGCATCTGCTAAATTATCTAATTGTAATATTGTGCAATATTTTTTTCCCAGATTGCTGCCAACTCCTGGGGAAAGAACTGGGGGGAGAATGGCTACTTCCGTATTGCCCGTGGGGAGAACGAGTGTGAGATTGAAGCATTTGTGATTGGGGTGTGGGGGAGGGTCACAATGGAGGACTTGCACAACCACCATCACGGCAGACGCAAGTAGAAGTAGAGAGGCCAGTCCGACCGAGGCCCTCTTACCCGCCTATTCACCCAGTGCCCCAGAGGACCACACCAGTTCCCGTGTCCCCCCCCATCGACCACACTAGCTGGGACAGCTTTAAATGCAACCCCACTGTAACTACAGAACCCCAAAAAAATCCCATCGTCTTGTCCAGAATCTAACAAACCTCAGCTATACATTCACGCCTGGCATCTCAATGCCCGCAATGGGAACCTCAGGACATTACTGTTCCAAAGACCGGACTTCAGAAAATCCTCAGCGTACCACGTCTACTTGGTGAAACGTGTTCGCAAGTGTAATGATGTCAGAATGAAGAGCACAGCCTGATCCCTCTATTCAAATTCAAGATTCAGTTTTCCTTTTTATTTTTTAATTGACCCAAATATAAATGCAGAGGCAGATTATAGTGTTTTACAATTAGGGAATTTTAGCAGTTACTTGTATCCAAAGCAATACAATTAAAAGTATTAAGGGGCAGGTAGGGGTCAGGCATGTTGCTCAAGTATGCTTACAGCTAGGCCCGGGCTTGTTGGGGATTGAATCCATGACCTTTCGGCTGGGAGCCGACCACCCTTACCACTAGACTATCCTCCCCATAAGTCGAATCTCTTACATGTAAAGGCTAGGCTAGAATTAGGTGACTTTAGTTCTTCACCAGGATGGTATATCAAGCATCATTTACCTGTAGCATATATACAGTACGTGAATGCACACAGCTAAGTTCCTCACTCTTAGAGTACACTTGTATGCAAGTAGCTATAGCAGAACCACTGCTTTTACATTCCAAAATGGTAGAATCTTACACTGGAGAAGTTAAAGAGGATTTGGTGTGAAATATGATCTTTTTAAATGTTTAGGGTGACAATACCTCTGAGTGAGCTGTTAAGAGGAAACTAGTCAGTATTTGAATAATGAAAGAGACATAATGAACTGTTATTGATGTTCTTCACTTTGATACTGGGAGGGTCTGGTGTATGTTTGTAAGAGTTATAAGTTGCCATCAGAACAATCATCTTGCTTGCAAAAAAAATAGATCACCTGACCATTGCTGCAAGTAGAAAAATAACTTTTTTTTCATACCAGTTAAAAATTGTTACCATGCTATCATTCCTGGCCCTGTAAAGAATACACAGTTGGGGGGAGTTGTTAAGATTGTAAACATGGCAGAATTTTGTCAAAAACATTTTCGGGCACTGAAAACGATAGTATTGGTGTATAATAGTTTTATTGTGTTCCATTCTGTGTACATGAGGTAAAGATGTAAATTTGTTGTTGCAGTTCTACTTTATTCTTGTGCTATTAGTTGTTTTGAGATATGTTTAGTACCATTCATACTGTAATCCATAATCCAATCTCTTGGTTGTGCTATACTAAAGAGTATGACTGTGTGGTTGTTAAGATGTGACGGGATGGACTCAGCAAAGTTTCTTCTGTGGTGACTCTAGATACGTTCTATACGGTTGATACATTTTATCTAAAACAGGTCACTTCTGGCTATTATTGGAAAAGCTATTGATCCAATTTCCCCCACTATATAGCTGTCTTTGCTAATACAAGACCTTATGGTGTCTCACTTTACTGTAGGATGATAAATGAAATTCATCTTTTCCCACAACATACATTCCGCTTCACTTGAAAAGAACTATGTGGTGTATTATAACTGGGTACTATAAAATTGCATCCTGGCGTGCTTCAGCCGTAACTTCAAAAAGGTTTTGCCATATACTGTATGTTATCATTTATAAGTGAATCTTTAAGGTTCCTCTTGCATTTCCCTCAGGCAGGGTTGTCAGATAAACATAAAAGCAAAGACAGAACTGTCCCGATGGACAAGCAATGTGGTGTGCAGCTGAGGGGCCATTGATAGACGAATGCAACCATACATTAGTTTAATAATTGGATTTCATGCAGGCAGGAAACGGTTAAATAAGTGGCACATTGTGTGAGATGCATTATGGGTAGCAAGGAATGACAATGAAGAAAAAAAGTAGAGGGTTAAAGTGAAGCGGTTTAGTTTGTGGCCTCAAACAGTTGTGAGGAACATCTTTAATCCCTCTAAACTCTTTTGTGGGCAGATTGTAGCGACCTCTGTGAAGAAGACTTTAGTTATTATCTCCCAGATTAAACCTTTTGCTTTGTGGTATAACATTTCATAATAGATTTAACTAATGAACTGGGAAGTATTCACCATTAATATTACATAGATGTTTTCCATTACCAGTATAAGCTACGATTAAAAAAACAATCATTACAGTGGTCTCCCAACTCGGACTTCGAGGCACCTCATCCCCAATAATTACAGTAATTTAATCAGTGATCAAGCTGTTGAACTTTCAGCTTTTAACAACAGCTTTGGATGATGTGCCATAGATGTGGGTATGACATTTACAACAAAATATTCAATGATATTTAGGAGATGTCGCTTTTTTTACACCGGCTTACAAGCACAACATGTAAAGCCAAGCAAAAGGTGTTGCTATATCTCAGCTAATTTTGACAGACACGGCACTGTGGTGGAAATCACTGTAACTCCACTTTTCCCCTAAATTGAAACTGCAGTCAGGAATTGTATTTCTAAAGTGAACAGAACCACTCCATATTTACAAATGTAGACTATTTATGACAAGATGTGTAAATTATATACTTTTATTCTCCTTTGTTTTCTGTAAAATGTATCACCTTTCTGTATCTTGTATTCTGTGCAATAAACGTGAAACCCACCTTTCATCTTTGTAGCAGAATTTAAAAAAACAAAAAAACAAAGTCTCAGTCACTTCAGCTCCAAAAACTAAAACATACTCTTCTGGCTGTTGATAGGCCATACTGTACTGTATATTAACTGAATATAATACACACAAACAGCGAGCAAGTCCCATAAGCAGGAAAAATGGGAGGAGGGGATATCAGATATTATATCGTATCTGATGTTAATCAATAAAAGTCCTTTTTATCTGGCATTACAACCGGACATCCCCAAACCAAGTTCCATTAGAAAATATGCCCAATCCTTTGAAAAGGGAAGACAATAAGAAAGAGATGTCTGTGCTAGATAGCTTCGGTATGTGGCTGCAAGCTCCTAGTTGTTAGTAAAGCTGAGACACAGGTATGCAATACCAGAAGCTTTTGGCATTGCAGCCGAGGGATCAGGGGGGCTAGACGGGAGAGCTTGTGTGTATGCAGGGTCTTTGGGCCCTGGTGTGGAGTGGGATGAGGTCAGTTTGTATAGGGTTGTACTGTGTCAGCATATACGCTTCCATCACCCTTAGCAATAATTCCAGCCATCAGTCAATATAAAATCAGCCCAGTGAGCATATATTGTCATACATAACGTGCACACTAAGTAACACAAACACACACACGTGTAAGCAAGCACTTGTATTGTGTAATATGTATTGTCTGACTACCAGTAGATGTGTTATCTCATCTGTCTCCTTGGTTTCAAGGTCCTGCAAAGAGCGAGAGAGAGAGAGTGCGAGAGAGAGAGAGAGCAAGCGAGAGAGAGAGAGAGAGAGAGAGAGAGAGCAAGCGAGAGAGAGAGAGAGAGAGAGAGAGAGAGAGAGAGAGAGCGAGAGAGAGGAATTTGTTGTGTTTCGTGGGTTTCTTGTATTTCAGGCCTCTTGTATTTCAGACCTCTAAATTTTCTGTGCATTACTGTCACCCAAGATCCAATTTAAAAAAATCTCCAGTACTTAGAGTAATTCAAGATGCCCCTTTTTTATCATACACACAGAATCTGTATGCACACCTGTGACCACCTTAGACGTAGAGAGGGGATCCACTCTACTCTGTAAAAAGGGGGGTCTCGTGTTTTAAGTTTAAATTATTCCAGGTCTCCTGGACTGAGTGAACTGTCACACATGAACTAGTTGTTTTCACTAAATATCACTTAATAGAAGGCCACAAGAGACTTGTAGAGGCATGTAGACAAAAGTGAAAATGTACCCAGCTGATTCTAGTATGAAACAGGATATTAGGACCATATGCACGTCATCAGAGGGCTTTGAAATAATCTAGGAAACAACATACAATAGGCCTATACAACGTTGCTGAGTGTCTTGACAGCGGCCACAGAGACCGAGTATGGAAACTTAGTGCAAGGAATTTGTCTAATGACAAAGTGTTTACATATCTCTAATTGTTTTTTACGTCACAAGTAGCCGAAGCATTCATTACCTCAGTGGCCTTGTCTTTCCTCTCAGTTTACTGCTAGCAATCTGGGGCGGAGAGAAAGATGCGATTGCTGTGTTGGGCGCTGGAACAAACATCTAAACAACAGGAGGACCACACCCTGGTCCCCTTGGCCCAGCCATTCTCCCACTCAAAAAGGTTCTGTACCTTTCATTGTCTGACGGGTGTTCCACGTGTGCCTATAAACACATCCTACCACAGTTTTCTGCATAGTACCTGAGCATTCTCAGAGCAAGGTCAAGCTAATGCTACAGTAGGCTAACGAGGAAGACGCAAGTGTTTACAGGCTGCGTGCCAGGCAATGCGCCCTCACCCATAAACATTGACGCAGTAGAGCGTGCAAGTTTCACTGGTGAGAGTCTTATCTTGAATCAAAGTCTTGACGCCATGCCATGTCAAACAGCTAAAGGTGGAAGGGAAAAAAACACGAATGCAGTCTGGGTATACTGTACCTTTGATGTATTGTTCTCAGCTGTGGGGCACAAACAAATCCATTTCCCACTCCAACATCAATCATATAATATCACCAGATTGTCAGATATGAGGTTGCTTCACTCAATAACAATAATACTTCACTGTATAGTAATTTAAGTAAAACGCACTATAAGGAAATAAATAGATGCCATACAAGGCCTATCTTAATGATTATCTCATCAGGTGTTTGGTCTGGATTGATATACACAGATCATGAAACATTGTATGTTCTTGAAAACGAGTGCTGCCACCTTCTGGTGGCCCCGTAGAATTAAACGGGAAAAAAATCAATACATTTCTAAAGAAGTACTTTATTGAGAACTACTAGTGAGGTAATGTTGGTAATTATTTCCATTTTCTTTTGGTACATGTCTTTATCAAATTATCTGAACAAGGCAGTGAAGTAATATAAACATCATACAATATTATTACATGGGGCTATAAATCCAGTTCTTGTTGGTAGAACCATTATAACTTTGCCCACTGAGACAGTTCCATCATGTGACAATGAGAAACATGAGCCGTCCTGTTAGCTCATGTGCTGTAGCAGCCGACGTCACCTCTTGGGTGGTAGATCAGTCAGGTCTTATAGGGTATAATCCGCAGGTTGGCTTCCATTCAAGAGAGCCTTATCCTCTTTTGGTTTGTTCTTTCGATCTGTCTCCCTCTAGCGAGGGCCAGTGCCTCTCCTGCATGCGTGCATTCTGTAGGCACACATGTAAAAGATACCTGCAACAGGAAGCGGCCGTGTTATTTGGTATATTTTAATTTAGTCAAAAGCTTCTGCATGTAAGAGAACATACAGAATTCAAGTATTATTTTAGCTAGGGCAGACAATAACTAAAAGAGATTGAAGAAGGAGCCTAAAATGGCATACCCATTATATTTATATATACACATATTTACAGTAATTGAGTTTAAAATGTTTTAAAGAGTTTTATTTTCACCGGCAAAGAAGGTCATGAGGAGAGCCACCCAGCCTATTATGTAGGACCAGGAGAAGCGCCAGTCACCAAAGCGTCTCCCCAGGAAGCTGATCGTCACGCCCGTGTAGATGACCATGGCCAGCAAGACAAAGAAAGCTGGGCGGGGACGGAGGGAGTAACGTGAACATTTGTGTGTGTGTGTGTGTGTGTGTGTGTGTGTGTGTGTGTGTGTGTGGGTGGGTGCTGGCCACAGCGCGTGGATGTCCAGACAAAACCTAGAAGACTCACTCGAGACGAAGAACATGATCCCGGCCGCAAATGAACGGTTGAACCTCTCGAAGGAGGAGAAGTGGGCAAAGGACATGATGCCAGCAATGATGCCCGAGAAGCACGTCATCCCTGACAGGATCATGAAGGCCCTGGTGGCATTCCAGTACACTGCATGGGGGAAAGAAACAGAGGAGAATAGCCATGCGATGCTATGGTGCCTCAGTAATGGACAATTCACAATGCTAGCCTAGATTACTGTGATGGGAACTTTTCTCACTCTCATAGGGGAAAGAGCACTGTCACCCTGAACAGCATGTATAGAGAACACAGGAATTTTATGTGTTGCTCATGCAGGGACACTGCTTACTGTTCAAAGGGGGGTTTCTAATCCAAGGGTTGTTTGGTGGAAGACAGTGTCGTCTTCTGTCTTTGGTGGAAGACAGAAGACGGCAGCCAGTTATTCAGTAATTTGTGGCTATGCTGCATCGCGTACATTTAACATGTATGTACAGCGGATTCTACATTAGACTTGCTAGAATGCATGGGCTGTTTGTCTACAGTAGATGGCACCAAAGAGCAGCTCTTCCAAATGGAAATACTGAAATATTGTATTATTAATTCACCATGATTTGAGAATGTACTTCTCTAAAAAACACCATTAAAAGTAAGTGTAGCCTATGTATTTATGTTTATTATATGTTATAATATATATACTGATTTATTTATTTAACTTTATTAGTTATTGCCTACCGTCTTCAATTAGTGCATGGTATGGCTATATTGATTCGCTATAAGGAATTTTTGGAACAACCCTCCCAAGGAACTCAGGCTAGTAAGCACAGTTTTATCTTTTAACTACCTTCTTAAAACTAACTTAACTACCTACTTTCTTCAACAAACATTCTTTGTCTGTTTTACACTTGTTTCCTTCCAAGTTCCCTCCACTATACAAACCTGTTATTGGGGACTTTGCTTTAGGATCTGCGGTGAGGCATCAAAATGAAAAAGAGAGAGTGCCCACACACTATGTAGACCGGCACTCTGAAAGCACCTTCATTAAGTTTATTAGTATAATTATTATTAAATATTTGATTGACACCACATCCACCCATCCAATGGCTGGAGCCATTTGTAAGGAAAATTAAATAAATAAGTCTTACCAATACTGTCTGTCTGCATGTAACACTTGTTACCCATGCAGTACCTCCACAGGCCCTGGTGGGCGTAGTTTCCAGAGAGGTTGTACTGCATCCAGTAGTCAGTTGCCGTGGAGATGACCAACATGATATTACCCACGATGGAACAAAAAAGACCCCCTCCCATAAAGCTGTACATCATGAGTGGAGATTTAGGGGCTACGGCAGAGCACCTGTTACTGGAGATATGAAATAATGTAAAATGGCATGGTGCAGAAACACAGCCGCTTACACATGATATGTCTTTTTCTTGATGTAAGGCATTAAACTGAATATAATTGAATCAAATTGAATCAAATACATTTTAATCAAATTGGACACTGTTATCCAAAGCGACTTACAATTACATTGTTCTATTACATGGAGGGGTTAGGCATCTTGCTCAAGGATGCTTACAGGTAAGCCGACTCTGGGATCTTAACAGTGACCCATCAAACATCAACAGCCATGATTCTGTAGCCCTGTGAATAGCTCCATGCCACCACCCAGATATAATACTGTAAACCTGTGTTGTAAAGCTATTATTTTCAGCCAGCCTGTTACAGTGGCATCGCTCCCCACTCTCATTGTATTATACCCTACACAACAAAGCAAACTTCTAAAGTAATGCTCTTACCTGGTTTCGATTCAGGAAATATACCTCCTTAAGGACCTGTGGTAAAAGAAGAGAGGGATGGCGTAAGAGAGAGAGAGGGCAGGTGGGAGATGTTGCTAACTGGGAGGTGAAGAGACAGTCAAAGATAATTCTACTGGGCCCTAGTCCAAAAAGTTTCTTTTTCTGTTGATGAAAGCAAAATCTTTTACAACGACCGGTCTCCCTGTATGGCGAACACGAGGACACAGTGAGAGCTGGGGGCGTGGTAGATGTGACCCTAGTGTATACCATTTTGTATGTGTCTGTCTGGGCTTAGAAGCGTGTGTGTGTGTGTGTGTGTGTGTGTGTGTGTGTGTGTGTGTGTGTGTGTGTGTGTGTGTGTGTGTGTGTGT